>JZKD02S0318503.1:80901-92783 GCA_000966675.3 Picea glauca | reverse complement strand
ACCAAACAACAATGCCTCGATTGGTTTATCAGATCACTCATATCCCTCCTTGCCAAGGATGTTGCCTCCACCTTCCCCCAATCTAAAGAGGAAGCCATCAATAAGGTTCAGTAGTATGACCTCATCTATGCCCAGTCGGGATACTTATATACAGTACTACCTGACGTCCCAAGGCTCGTACCATTTGGCCAAGACAAACTTGGGATGCCTCACTCAGTAGATGGATTTATTGGTACCACAAAATAGCACAACCCAAACATCCAACCACCACCCATGTATGGTACACCCCAACATCCACCAATATATGGTAGACCCCCTTAATACCCTCCTCCCCCTTATCAACAACCATACCCTGTTGTCCCCCCTCCATCCATGAGTGGACTTGCATCGACACCTATGATGCGTCCAGTGATATAACCAATTTTTGGTACACCCTCTACCTTAGTTTACACCCTAAGCACTAGTGACAGCACCATGCCTTCCTATGTACCATACATATCATTTCCACAAAATAATCTATACTTTCCATTTCCTGGTCCTCCCTAACCCATCGCTCCACCACAAGGACAACTACACGTTGGGGTTAACTTTGTTCAACCCTCTCCCATTCAACAATTTCAAAGCTTTGAACAACTGAATACAGAAAATCCAGCCCATCAGTTGAATAGTTCCAAAAAGAATGGAAAAAACAAAAACAATAATAATTCAGGACCAGGGGGAAACAACCCCCAATAGAACCAACCTGTTGGGGGCAACCAGAATCATGAGAACCACAACTACCAAGGGGGAAATAATAAAAAATGCCAAGGGAATAATAAAAACAACCTCTGGAAAAAATTCCCTTGTTCCCTTTGCAGTGAATGTGGCCATTACACTCACCATTTCCCCCAAATTGTTGACTTTAAATAGATGAAAGAATATGTAAATAGACCACGTCCCCCAGTACCGCTTGCCCCTCAGCAGGCCCCACAAAAGTATGTACAACAACCACCTCCGGTGGTGTTGAAAAACCCTATTCCACACCAAGGTGTGATGAACACCCAATAGGATATGCACCTTGCCCCACCAAAAATGGGACATTATCAAAACCCAGGCACTCCTGCAGATCGCACTATCCTCCTCACTAGTGAGGAGGAAATTCTTCTGCAAATGTGTAGTCGTCATTACAACACACTCCCTGAAGCTAATCCCACCACATCAGAAGTTGTTCCAGTTATAATGGAACCCCCTCTAATGATTCCACACCCTAACACCGAAACCCCCCTTTGTATTCCTTATATCCCATTATGAAGGAATGTCAACAAGCCTTAGGCCAGGGCAACACACAATTGTAGTTTGGTCGATGACCTGGAACAATCCCTTGCTACCATGTTCATCTTGGAAGTCCTTCAAAACTATCCTACTCAACGGAAGTTACTACTTTCCGCCCTGGGGGAAGTCGACCCTGTTGATACCATATTCATCACATTTGATCTCGATAGTGGGGAACCCCGTCTCCCCACTCTGGTAGCATTCCGAATACCGGTTAGAATTTAGAACATCATAGTTCATTGTTGCATCATTGATGAAGGTTCATACACATGCATCATGTCCAAAACTGTATCACATAAACTTGGTTCCCTCGACCTCATACCATCTTCCATCACCTTGAGATATTATGATGGATGACCATATTCTCTTGAAGGGCTCTTTCAAAATGTCCCCGTTGAACTCAAGGGCAAGACTATCCTCATTTACATTGAAGTTATCGATGCCCCACTCGATTATAATATCTTGTTCGGACATAGCTACATGCACGCTATCAAGGTAATAGGATCTTTTATGTTCCGAACAATGATGTTCCCTCACAACGAAAAGATTATCACCATCGATCAAGTTTCACATTATGAGCCTAACTCATCCTCCAACATTGATAACATCCTACCTTTTGTCCATACTAATCACGATGCCTACCCACTCATCAAGATGGGCTCCGGGAGCACTGCCGCTCATACATCCCTCAACACAAGTATGTGTCATCTCATCCAATGGAATTGAAACTGGAAATACCCTTCCTCCCATAGAGGCTTCTTTACTATCTGACGTCCCATAGAGATACTNCTTGGAGGAAGAGGGGACCCATAAGTCTCCCTTTCTCTTTGGTGTTTGCCCACTAATACAATCTATCCATTGGTGGCATGAATATTGGTCAATTGTTTGGTTAATTTTGGTTCTACTATCCTTATGCACTTTAGTTTAGTTTATTTAATTGTTAGTAGCTTAGTTGTTTGTTTATTTTTTATGATTGATGTTTCTAACTCTTGCATTCATTTCTGTCTTGTTCAGCTAACCCAACTGAACTTGCAAGTGTCCTTCTTTTGCTCATTCAGGTGACGAAAATGATACAACAGATTGGCAACTCCATTGGGGATAGGTATCAATATCCTCCCCATTTGGGTTGTTTGATCACTTATTTTTTATTTATCTAACTTGCAGGGATCACAACCGACCCAATCCTACCTGCAAAAAGATAAATTCCGAGCTAAGATAAGAGAATTTCATCCGAAATTTTATTCTCGACCGTGTATTATAAAGTGCATGGTTTTTTCATCCCACAGGCACGCCTTACAAGCACGTGTGCCACTAACACTTTGCTACTCAATTCATTTTGTTTCATTTGCACCAACAGGTCATTGTTTCTCTGTGCATTGGCGCCACATGCGCCTCTGTCAACACTGCAACCCGCGCATCTGTCCAAAAATTTCACATTGTAAGGGTTTTTTTGTGATGTTTTGAAGGCCCATAGCCTTCTAAATATTGATTCTATGCAATTTGTAATGTGCACCACACTTAGATTACCTCTCCACATGAAGGGTTAGTCAAAACATAGGCACTTAGGGGGTTAAAATCCATATTTTCCCTTCTTTTTTCTTTCATTTTTCCACATGGATGGCTTGCTTTGATTATAAAAGATAAGTTGTTATCATTCAATATCACATATATTAACACTTTCATTGAAACCAGAAATCAAACTTCAATCGTAGAGTATGCTCTTCTCTCGCACCATAGAGCGATCTTGAGAACCAAAAAAACGATTGAAGGAAGATTTCATCTCCCTTAAAAGACAAAATCTTTAGGAGAGGACAACAGCCCCTTGGAACTCCTTGTAGTTTCTTTTTCAAAACATATTAGAATTTGTAAGGGCCCATACATGCGCACATACTACAAAGATAGGATATTTTTTGAAAGCTACTTTCTTAGTTTACATCACTAGGGGAGTTTAAAGGTTACTGTAACAAACCCATACATGCCCACATGTCCACAATATAGGATAGTCTTTTGAATATTTTTTATATTAAATCACACTAGGGAGTTAAAGGATTGGTAAGGACCCATATGTCCACATGCTAGTTCTCTAGGTACTTTAAAATTCTACAAGGTTGTACCAATGACATCTAGTAAACTAGGTAATCAAGACTTGTAAGGACCACACGAAGTCCACATGCTACAAGGTGACACCTAACTTATTAAAAAATTGGCACACTTTCACTTACTCACACACAAAGTCACTACTCACTCACATAGTTCCATATCGAATCATGGAGGTTGAAGTAAGTTTCCTCCAAAGGGATTCTGAAACTCCCCACCCTTTTCTTGATGAAACTATCCACTCCCACTTAATTTGAACGAGGTTGGTTCACACCCCCAATATCTCAAACAATCACATCTAGATTTTTTCTAAAAACTAAGTTTTCCTTCACAAGAGGTGTCAAAATAAAATTTTCAGTCTAGGTAGGATCTCGGGGATAGGCATCCAAATAACTCCCCGTTATTTGGTTCTCACATCTTCAAACATTAGAAGTTGTTAAATACGGAACTTTAAAATCCTCCAAGTCAAGTGTTCCTAACACCATAAGGTAGGGAGATACCCGTGAAGGGTCGAAGGCCAAGGTATGGTTGTTCTCTGTGTCCACCCTTGAGGCACCCACCTCTTGGACAGGATCTAACCCATGACCCATTTTTGAGGCTGAAAATCCAAATGTCGCACTTTGACCAAGGTACCTAGTGACCAAATTTTAGGACATCTACCTAGGTGGAAATTGTCGGCTACAATTGCACCTTGATCATATTTTGTGTGGATATTGGGAAATATCACTAGCTCTTTCAGGATATGCACCCTCTACTCCTCATTATAACTGATTATTTCATCCTTCACTAGTTCCTCTTTCGGTGGCTTCAAACCCCACTGTTGATTTCTATTGGAAGGTTGAGTGATATTTGAGAGGAATGACGTTATGTATTTTAGACATGAGCATTTGTTTTCTTTGTTCTCTCACATGGAAAAAATCCACCTACCCACATATATGCTTCTTTGTCAATTCATTTATGTATGATGATCTTGTGATTACAAATGATTGTAAGATATATTGTGAAGGGCCCAAGTTATACAACGTCTCTTGTTCATTTATTTCTCTTATCACCACTTTCACACATCAACTATGCTAGTCGAACATCATAGGGGACCCACAAAATCCCCATCATTCTAGATGCTTTCTAAATCTCCCTCCTATTCTAGGGGGAGTTCCTAGTCTTACCAACTCATCGACTCCACCCTCTCACACCCCTCTGAGTGCTACTATCTTGGGATCACCTTTGCTTGGTTCCACTTTACTTGGGTCCACTCCCCAAGGTCAACCATCCACTCGCTCTCCTTTACAAGGAAGCGGGGGGGAAACTTCTTCCCAAGGGGGATGTACAAACCTACCTTGACACCCTCAAGGGTCAAGTACACAAAAAACTCACGTAATGGCTGGAACTAACCCTTCACCGCCACTTTAGATGCCATACTTGGCTTCCCTCAACATACTAGATCTGAGCAAGCTCACAAATGATCCTATATTGCACGACCCCACATGTCCTGCAATGCCCACAAAAATACCTTCATACATCCCCAAGTTTGAAGGGAAGGCAGGAGACAACCCTACCAACCATGTCATGGCCTTCCACTTATGGTTCTCTTCAAACAAAATCATGGATGACTCCATCCAATTAAGGTTATTCCAATGCACACTTACTGGCCCATCAACCAAGTGGTATGTAGATGAAAAATCAAGGTCCCATGTGACTTTTGAATGCTTGGACAAAGCATTTTTACCTTATTTCAATTACTAATCCTCCATGAAAATGGTATCAAACTACTCTCTGAGTTCAAACAAACCTCAACCACAGATATCGTCGACCACATCCACGAATGGCGTCGACGATGTAGTTTATGAAAAGAAGAAACCACCAAACAACAATGCCTCGATTGGTTTATCAGATCACTCATATCCCTCCTTGCCAAGGATGTTGCCTCCACCTTCCCCCAATCTAAAGAAGAAGCCATCAATAAGGCTCAGTAGTATGACCTCATCTATGCCCAGTCGGGATACTTATATACAGTACTACTTGACGTCCCAAGACTCGTACCATTTGGCCAAGACAAACTTGGGATGCCTCACTCAGTAGATGGATTGATTGGTACCACAACACACCACAACCCGTACATCCAACCACCACCCATATACGGTACACCCCAACATCCACCAATATATGGTAGACCCCCTTAATACCCTCCTCCCCCTTATCAACAACCATACCCTGTTGTCCCCCCTCCATCCATGAGTGGACTTGCATCGAAACCTATGATGCATCCAGTGATATAACCAAGTTTTGGTACACCCTCTACCTTAGTTTACACCCTAAGCACTAGTGACAGCACCACGCCTTCCTATGTACCATACATATCATTTCCACAAAATAATCTATACTTTCCATTTCCTAGTCCTTCCTAACCCATCGCTCCACCACAAGGACAACTACACGTTGGGGTTAACTTTGTTCAACCCTCTCCCATTCAAAAATTTCAAAGCTTTGAACAACTGAATACAGAAAATCCATCCCATCAGTTGAATAACTCCGAAAAGAATGGAAAAAACAAAAAAAGTAATAATTCAGGACCAGGGGGAAACAACCCCCAACAGAACCAACCTGTTGGGGGCAACAAGAATCATGAGAACCACAACTACCAAGGGGGAAATAATAAAAAATGCCAAGGGAAGAATAAAAAAAACCTTTGGACAAACTTCCATTGTTCCCTTTGCAGTGAATATGGCCATTACACTCACCATTTCCCCCAAATTGTTGACTTTAAACAGATGAAAGAATATGTAAATAGACCACGTCCCCTAGCACCGCTTGCCCCTTAGCAGGCCCCACAAAAGTATGTGCAACAACCACCTCCGGTGGTGTTGCAAAACCCCATTCCACACCAAGGTGTGATGAACACCCAATAGGATATGCACATTTCCCCACCAAAAATGGGACATTATCAAAACCCAGGCACTCCTGCGGATCACACTATCCTCCTCACTAGTGAGGAGGAAATTCTTCTGCAAATGTGTAGTCATCATTACAACACACTCCCTGAAGCTAATCCCACCACATCAGAAGTTGTTCTAGTTATAATGGAACCACCTCTAATGATTCCACTCCCTAGCACCGAAACCCCCCTTTGTATTCCTTATATCCCATTATGAAGGAATGTCAACAACCCTCAGGCCAGGGAAGCACACAATTGTAGTTTGGTCGATGACTTGGAACAATCCCCTGCTACCATGTTCATCTTGGAAGTCCTTCAAAACTATCCTACTCAACGGAAGTTACTACTTTCTTCCCTGGGGGAAGTCGACCCTGTTAATACCATATTCATCACATTTGATCTCGATAGTGGGGAACCCTGTCTCCCCACTCTGGTATCATTTCGAATACCGGTTAGAATTCAGAACATCACAGTTCATTGTTGCATCATTGATGAAGGTGCATACACATGCATCATGTCCAAAAATGTATCACATAAACTTGGTTCCCTTGACCTCATACCATCTTCCATTACCTTGAGATATTATGATGGACGACCATCTTCTCCTGAAGGGCTCTTTCAAAATGTCCCCGTTGAACTCAAGGGCAAGACTATCCTCATTGACATTGAAGTTATCGATGCCCCACTCGATTATAATATCTTGTTTGGACATAGCTACATGCACGCTATCAAGTTAATAGGCTCTTCTATGTTCCGAACAATGATATTCCCTCACAACGGGAATATTATCACCATCGATCAAGTTTCACATTATGAGCCTAACTCATCCTCCAACATTGATAACATCCTACCCTTTGTCCATACTAATCACGATGCCTACTCACTCATCAAGATGGGATCCAAAATTTTCAACGACTGATCCTTGCTAGGGAAATACCATGGAGCACTACCGCTCATACATCCCTCAACACAAGTATGTGTCATCTCATCCAATGGAATTGAAACTGGAAATACCCTTCCTCCCATAGAGGCTTCTTTACTATCTGACGTCCCATAGAGATACTAGTGATTACCCCTAGTCGATCCCCCGATGTTTTTCATATCATCTCTCCTTAGCCTGAGGCACTACCCAATCTTCCATGGTTCATGGATAGCCTATACAAGGATTTTCCCCCAAATCCCCCCAATTCTCTAGTTCATTTCCCCACAGAAATCTTACACCCGACTACCATTTTTAACCCACAATATCTTGATATTTGGTTTATGTCGAGTGAACCATTGCAACCTCCTTGTGCTTCCCCTACATCTTCACCACTGGAAGATAACCACATGGTGGAAGTCACCAATGTTACTCCCCTGGATCCCCTACATTCTTGACAGTTCCACTACGACGAAGACATCCTCAAGGAATTAACCACCCCTGATTGCCCATGGAATCCACTCCATCATAGAGAACTCTTTATTTCACAGGAATCCTTTGCGCCTCCTACCCAAAACTCCATATATCCAATCAAAACCAAATATTTTATACCATCAGGGAATATAGACTGGTTCAATAATCATATCCTTGCCCATGATGATTTTGAAGAAGGAAACATGGCCAACATTTCCCCCACCGTCAAAATCGATATTTCCATCAAACCTAGAATCATAGAGGAAATCACCATAGGCGCTGCAGGCTCTCCTAAAGAACTTATAGCTTACAAAGCTCTCTTCCAGGAATACTGGGACATTTTTGCCTGGTCATACACAGAAATGCCCATCCTTGATCCCTCTATTGTTGAACATCGTATAGACACATGACCCGATATCACACCTATACGACAAAAGAAACGTCCACTACACCCATCCAAAGAAATGGTCATCAAATCCGAAATTGAAAAATTATGTGTTGCAGGGTTCATATACCCCATCGCATATACGTCACGGGTCTCCAACCCCATCCCTGTTAACAAAAAACAAGGCACCATTCGCGTCTATCCTGATTTCCATGACCTAAATCACACTTGTCCCAAAGACAATTTTCCAACGCTCTTTATCGACCAAATTATCGATGATTTTACCGACCATGAGGCTTTTTCCTTCATGGATAGTTTCTCTAGCTACAACCAAATTCAAATTCACCTAGCCGATCAATACAAAACCACATTCACTACCCCCTAGGGTATTTTTCATATTGTGTCATGCCTTTCGGCCTCAAGAATGTTGGTGCACCATTCCAATGGGCCATGACCTACATTTTTCATGATATGGATCATATCATCCTCACATACTTGGATGAACTCATCGCTCGATCCAAGAAACGCACTCAACATCTCGATGATTTGCGAGTCATCTTCCAACGGTGTCATCAATACAATATCTGCTTGAACCCCCTCAAGTGCATATTTTGCATCACCAACGGACACCTCCTTGGGTTCATCGTTTCCCAACGTGACATCACCATGGACCCCCTAAAGGTCCAAGCCATCACAGAAATTCCCCCCCCTCTCAAAATTTACACCAGCCGCAAAGCTTACAAGGCAAAGCTAACGTTTTACGCCGCTTTATCCTTGATTACACCACTCGTGCACACAGTTTCCTTCACCTCTTACCCCACGATATCCCATTCTGATGGGATGAATATGCCCAAACCGCTTTTGATGATCTAAAAGAGGCACTCTCCAATGCCCCTCTCATTAGTCCACCCGACTATGATCGTGACTACATCCTCTACTTATCGGCCTCATCCATTTTAGTGGTAGGTGTTCTTGTCCAACTAGGGTATGATGGTCGTGAGAATGTAATTTACTATATTAGTAAAAATATTTCAGGGCCACCCCTGAAGTACAATCACAAAGAGAAGATCTCCCTTGCATTTTTCCTCGCAGTCCAAAAACTACGCCACTATATCCTACTTCGCACAACCAAAGTCATCGCAAATTCCAACCCCATGCAATACTTTCTCAATCGTCGGAAAATTAATGGTAAATTTTCTCGATGGATCATCTTCCTTCAGGATTACAACCTTGAAGTTTCAACACCCAAGAGCAAGAAATCCATCATCCTCACTGAACTCATTACGACGTTTCCTTTAGAAGCTACCAACTCACCCATCAACATGGATTTCCCTGACAAACATCTCTTCTACATCCCCTCGAATGATCCCTGGTACAATGACCTTCTCATCTACCTTCAAACCCAAAAGTTCAGACCTCATCTTTCCTGAGACGATTGTCAACACACTCACCATCAGGCGCCTCGATACCTCCTTATTGGAGACATTCTACATTGATGAGGGGTAGACACCATCCTTCTTTGATGTTTGACCATTGACAAAGATGATAGAGTCTTGAAGGAATGCCACAACAACGCCTGTGATGGCCACCTCTTAGGGATGTCCACCACTCAGAAAATCGTACGAGAAGGCTACTTTTGGCCCACATTGTTTCACGATTGCATCCATGTTTTGAAGGAATGTGACAAATTGTTGGTCTCCGGTTTTGATCATGTTTTTGCCTATATTATATTCCAAAGACCTCCATTTATATACCCAGTACCACCCTTTTGGCCTTGTTTTGACATAATTAACATCTTCCTACCACTCAATGGGGCTACTTAAGGTATATTTATGTTTCAAGCTATTCTTATGCATTTTGATGCTTTAAATTGATATTGAAACTAATGTCGCTTGGGTTAGGTACCACTTCTATTTTTGGAACAGGATTGTCGGTACCAGGTACCAAATCGTACGCATGGAGATACCAATGGAGCCGCTCAAGATCTATGCATTATGGTCAGAATGGGAGACAGAGAGATTCACATGGCAGCTAGAGTCATCGCTCACAGGATACTTGAAGGCATAATGATGAAACTGGGTTGTTAATTCTTCATCGTTCACACTTCATGACACTACGTGTCACGAAGATGTGAGAGTCATTTTAAACTTGATTCCAAGCCTATTTTCGGATCAGGGATCCGTTTGTTTTATGTATTTTTTCTCTATACTGTTATAAACAGGGAGATCACTCCTAAAGATGGTTGGATTATGTTATGTCGTGAACACATGTTTCTGAATACAAACTTCTGTTGCGTTATGTTACTCAACTGGTATACGATCTGAGTATTTTCTTCTGGGATTAATGAAGATTGAAGTTTACACCCTGTTTGCATAGAATGATATAGTCAGTTCTGGTTATTACTTACAGCGTTTGTGCTGTTTGGTTGGGCCCGCCAAACAGGTGCAAGCCGCTGCTTTATTCTGCCATAGATTTAGTTGTTTCAGTGTGTTAGTATTTGCTTACATGAATGGTATATCTACAGCTCATAGTGTGTCATAGATTTAGTTGTTTCAAGATTGTGTTTATTTATTCTTCAGCCGAATCGTTCCAGCATACTGATATCCCTTACGTTGATGAGTATTAAAACACATGACTGATTCCTGTAGGGTTTAGAGTATGAATGTGGTTTGTTTGGCTTCTCATTTTCAATTCGAATATCACCTAGAGATTGAGTGAACTCTGCTTTGTTATATAGTTAGTTACCCTGCTTAATTAGAACAGTTAGATTACAGTTAAATCAAAGGAAGCTTCCGGTACCAGTAGGTAGGGTAGTACTCTATTTTTCCTGTGGACAGATTAGATTCATTTGTAATGTTCATATTAAATGCATTTTAGGAAACACTCTTTTTGTCGTGGCTTGAATAGAAATGGTGATGATAGATGATTAAAGGTAGTGGTGGAATAATCTTGTGAAATCATACTTATGAATGGAAATAGAAGCACCAACATTTAAACATAAGACTGTTTTCTGTTGATGACTTAAATAGGAAATGCTAAGTTTCAAGATCGTCATTAAGATTCAAGTTCTCAGAGTGATTTTATATTTTCTTTTTAGGATAGTCTTTAGATAGGAATTATCTTACCTGCACATACAATGTATCAGCTCAAAGTTTACCAACCCTGGTTTGACAATTTAGTGTTTCAGGTCATTCAAATATTCAATTTAGCAGTCCTGACATTTTTGGCGTCGTTGCCGGGGAGCTGTTTAAAAGGTAAGAAGATAATTGTCTTGATTAATTTTAGAATGCACTTAGCTTGGTGTGGTATGTTATAAGGTTGATAGTAAGAGGAGTTGTGGAAACAAAAGGGGTGAAAACCGACATATCAATTATCACAGGTACTCTGAAACTCAACCTTAGTTCTTTCATTCATTTAGCATGACTTCATGAGAAATAGAGATCCTAGGGGTAGATTTAGGAAAAATATAAAACCACAAAAAGAAGAAGAAACCTCCACCCAAAGAGCGATAGAAACTGAGACTGAAATTTTGGCTGAGGAAACTGTAGAACAAAACCTAGAACCAGGAAACACCATACATCATTAAACTCAAAATCTTGGTGATCCAGCCCTGGATGACACAGTTGATCCAGAGAAAATACACACCCTTCTCAGGAACCCTAACTCTGTAATTTCACAGATAACAACTACAGTTGTGACATCAAAGGCCATAAGATCCTCAAAAAGACCAATAGGAGATAAAACTTCTAACAAAAAGAATCCAG
>JZKD02S0318503.1:31573-44943 GCA_000966675.3 Picea glauca | reverse complement strand
AGAAAATGACAACTGTAACCTTCTTCTGGAAATTGTTCTTAATAAAGAGTTTGATCTTCCATTACCATGACATGATCATAATATCATCTCGATAACCAAAAATGTGTATAACAACCATCCATTGAGTCTACCTATCTCTTTTTCAAGTCTTAGTTGATTACCCTATACGTTTCCTCTACCATAGAGCTAGTTTGGCCATGAATTTGAGTTTCATCAACCATATTCAAAACCTCCTAAGGAGTGAATATCCAACCTCTCATGGAATTATAGTATGACAAGAATTTTCCTCCAGAGATGAGAAAGCCATTAGTACTCACTATAGTAGCATACACCCCTACTTTTGTGGATAGGTATTTTTAAATATAATTGGGTGAATTCATTCATGCCATGCATATAACCAATCCCACAGATATTCAACCAATGATGAAAATTGCATTGATTGGTGCAGTAGCTATGCAAATTGAGCCCAATAGAAATATAAGATTAGTTTGCAAAAATGATTCTCCTTCCAAAAATTTTGTAATTTTATCTTCAATTAATTTCATTAATGTCAATGCTTCCCTTAAGTCTGGAGCTAGCTGTAATTCTTGATCTATATATCCCTACTTGAATAATCCTCTGCCTCACAGTGACCTATAGCAAGAAGATAAAGTATATCCCATCTTTTGTAAAGGCCCACCACCTCTATCTAAAGAAATTGCTATAATAACTTATGCATATATTTATTTAAATGATAATTGTTGCATGAACTTCATTAGTTACTGAAGTATATATAAGGAGAGTCCCCAAACAACACCTATATTATCACTAACACCTTTTTGGTATTAGACCTTCCATTCCAACATCCATGAAATGACCCACAATTCCTAGTCTTCTGTTGCTCCCTGTGTCATTCACAATTGTAATTTCTCTACTAAACCAAAAAGCTAGGTGACATACCAAAAACCATATGGAAGAGTCATAGATGTAGTTGTTTGGTAGGGTTATTTCATGTCTTAATAGGTCACTAAATAATTTTCTCCATTTTTAATTTACATGCAGGATATGGATACTACAAATGGAGAATTCAATGACTTGCATGTAGAGGACAATCATTTTAAAAAGAAAATGTGATGGACACTGAGGCAGAAGTCACAACTCAGTCCTTAATTTCACAACTTGTATGATAAATTGGCATAGTTTTATGGAGAAATTATCATAACACTTTCATCCAACAATATAATAGGAATTATATAGGTTTTTTTTACCTGAATTTACTATAGATATGTGCTACAATTGATGGTTTTTTTTCTTATCTATATGTATAAATGAGGTGAAATATTTGATCACTACTTGATGAGGCAGCCTTGGTAGTACTAAAGTGGAAATTATATTTATGATAATAATTTCATTGAAGCGGTAATTATATTTTTGACAACAATGTTAGTGATACCTACAAGTATATTTGACAACAATGTTAGAGGTTTCAAGAAGTCAAACTGTATTCCTTCCTTTTGGATATTCTTATATATTTGTTAGAAATGTTGGTAATATATACATGCATATGTTTTATAGTTTGGTAGTTGTTTATCTATCCTAAACATCGGTCTTAGTATTAATAAACAACAGACCATCAAAATTATGCAAGGCCACTAGAGTTCTCTACCCCCATTTCTTTTCATAAGGATGGAAGCATTAGGGAGAACCATAACCTAAGAAAAAAAGGGAAGACATGAAATAGAAGGGCTCCAAAGTGGGGATCCAAACATCCTCCTATTTCTCATTCTCATTTTGTAGACAAAACACTTACAATGGGGGTAGTTAGCATAAGAGAATTCATATACATTAAAATTGGCAACAAAAGAAAATTGTGGAAATATTAGGATTTCAAAGGGATAATTTCACAAACAACTGTTTGGGGTTCCCTCTATATATCTCATCCCATTGAGCAGTTAAATAACATGTGATCATTGATATAATCAAATAAATAGTGGAAATATGGTATAGTAGGAATGTATCCCTTACAAGAAAATTACTTCATAGCCAGTCTATCTTGATGTCCATACCCAACTGCAAGAGTTTATTTATATCTCCAACAAGGATTATATCCAAAATAAAAGTCTTAGCCATGAAATTCCTTTATAATAGAGAAAATGATACTATAAGATGAGATAATATAAGATAAGATAATTTATTAATGTCTGATTGATGACCAAAAAAGTAGGTCAAAGGGATTGTTGAATACAATCATGTCGTTACGAAGTAGGAGATCCAACATATCTCCTATAAAAGGAAAGATGTAGAAATTAACGTAGAGTAGAGTAGAGTAGAGAATGATATCTAAGCCAAGGAATGACAACCTTCAACTCCAAGCCCAAAATGCCACTCTAGGATGGAGATATCTAGGAGGAGAATATCCAAGAATAAGAAAAACCAAAAGTAATTAGGTAGGTTTGTTATGGAATACACCCCTCTCTCATAAAATCCAAGGTCAAATGAAGAAGGATTAGTATAAAATTATATTCATAGGGATAAATGGTGGGATGTCTGGGTCATCCACTATGATGTTGTCTGGAAAAGTTAGTTCACCATTGAGGCTTGGGGGATCTTGTTTGTCTCCCATGGAAGGATTTGGTCTAGTCATGTTGTTGAAATCTCATTGGATGGTGGAAGGTCCCATGATTCCACACTGATATGGATTTTGAAGGTGTGTCAATATCAATATGTCTCTCAGTGCCCCTTCCCGAGGTTAGAACCATGAAGAAGAAAGTGATGCACTAGGTAGAATATGATCTAGTAGGAGGCTAAAGAAAATGGGATCAGAGCGTGAGGGAATCTTGCATGTATATCCTAAGAATATATGGTCATAATATCTATAATGTACCCATCCACCAATAGACTAGGTCACACTAATGGAAGTCTCACCTCAAGATCCAGGTTCAATTTCTGATTGTATTTTAACTAATAGAGAAAACATGAAAGAAATGCAATAACCATACATGCAATAATAAACATTCATTCTATACTTAAAATTAATTCTTAAATATTCCATGCACAACCATGATCAGAAAGTAGGCACATTATGAATATGAATCTCAGAGATAATAATAAATACAAAGCGAAAATAAATATACAAGCAAGGAAACCATGACAGAGAGAACTTATCTTAAACAAAACCAACCACCAACTAGTTTCAAACCAAGGAAGTTCCACCCAAACTTAGATGTTATTTTTATAAGTCTCAATAGTAGGTCACCCCTGAGATAGGTCTACGGATCCATAAGGATGATTTCCAAAG
This sequence comes from Picea glauca, assembly GCA_000966675.3. NCBI lineage: Eukaryota > Viridiplantae > Streptophyta > Pinopsida > Pinales > Pinaceae > Picea > Picea glauca. The sequence goes on along the minus strand of JZKD02S0318503.1, from coordinate 41,666 downwards.
CGACATTTAGCTTCCCAAACCATTCAAAACTCAATATCTCATATATTTCTCTACACACAAAATTCCAAATCACACCAACTCTCTTCTCTCCATCCTACACCACCCAAAGGAAATGAGCCCCCTTCACTACCATGTAGTCCCTCAAGTTATCAACCTCTTTACATGGATCCAATGCATATGGCCAAGAATGTCCATGCCAGGACTCTCAAGATTCACAATTGTGAACAAGATTTAGCACATGTCAATGCATCTCATACATACATGCACCAATTCATGGCTGACATATAGAAGTAATTGCTACAACGAGAAAAATAATGGCTTCTCTCCTTCAACATTTCATCCCCATGTCCCAACCAAGAACAAGAATGAATAAGGAATAATGAATGAGAATAAAAATGAATGAAGAGTGAAAAATTGAATGAGTGAACAACAAGGACAAACCATCAGTTAGAAGAACCCTCCATCAATATGCAAAAGGTTTTTATATAATTCCATGCAATAAATATCTACATGGAATTTTCCCCAAGAAGATCATGTAACTACTTATTTCTCTCTAAAATTATGATATGGGTAAATAAAATATAGTATAAATACTTAGCCCCTTTAGCCCCCCCCCTCTTGTGGAATCATAACCCCCTATAAATATTTTCATTTTCCATATTGTATCCAACAATGTATTTGTATTATTTGTAATGTTCAAAGTATTACATTTCTTAGGCACTTCGGCCTCTTTTAATTGTTTGGGAAATCCGTCCTTTCTTCAAATAAAACAAATACATTATTTAATATGGGGACTCAAAACTGCGGCATTACATTCCCCTCCCCCTTATTTTGGCACTGTCCTAAGTGCATATACAAAACAAAAATCAAAATATCAAAATTCCTCAAAAAGTCATGGGTACTCTACTTACATGGCATCTTCATGCTCCCAAGTAGCATCTTCGGGATTGTAGTAGGTCCACTGAACTTTTACTAGTTCTATGACTTGATTCTGAAGCATTTTAAGTTTTCTATCCAATACATGCACCAGCTGGACCTTGAAGTCTCCTTCTAGATCCACCTGAATCAAATTCTAATCAATAACATGGTTAGGATCATGTACATAATTTTTCAACAAAGACACATGAAATGAATTATGCACATTCATGGAAGTAGTAAATGCAAGTATGTATACAACTAGCCCTATTCTATCCAATATCTCAAATGGACCACATAATCTAGCTACTAGCTTTGTACAACTTCCCAACTTCAATGAGCTCTTTTTGGGATTATCTTTCAAAAGAACATGCTCTCCCACTTTAAATTCTCTTATTTTCCTATTCTTATGTGCATAAATGTTTTATCTATCTTGTTCTTCTTTTAAATTCCTCTTAATTTTAATTATCTAGTCTTCCATATCCTCGAGAAATTCTAACCCAAGTACTACTTTGTTTTCTATGTTGTCCCAACTCACTAGAGTATTATATTTTCTACCATACAAAGCTTCAAATGGAATCATATTCAATGAAGCTTGATACCCATTATTGTAGGAAAAATAAACCAAATGCAAGTAATCTTCCCACTTAGATGACTTGTCCATTACATAAATTCTTAGCATGTCCTCAATCACTTGCTTGACTCTCTCTGTCTGCCCATGTGAATGTGGATAGTATGTTGTGATAAAATTCATATTTCTACCAAATACTTTAAATAATCCTCTCCATAATTTGAATTAAACTTAGTATCTTTGTTAGAGACAATTGCCTTAGGTATCCCATGCAACCTAGAAATCTCCTTCATGTAAATTTCTGCAATATTAGCTATTGTATGTGTCATTTTTACAGGAACAAATGAGCATCCTTTGTCAATTTATCAACCACTACCATTATTGAATCATGTTTCCTTGCGATTCTGGGAAACTTAGTTATAAAATCAATGGTTAGCACTTCCCATTTGTTCTCTAGAATTGGTGATGGTTGTAGAAAAGCCGTTGGGTGTCTATGCTCATACTTCACTCTCTAACATTCCATACATCTAACAATGCACTCAACAACATTCTTCTTCATTCATGGAAAAAATAATTGGATTCTTATTGCTACAATATTTTATGGTAACTAGGATGTGAAACATATGGAACATTATGCATTTATCTTAATACAAAATTTCTAAGTTCTCCAAAACTAGGAACATAAATTATATTCTTATGCATAAGTAATCCATCTTCCTTGATCTCATAATCTTTAATTTTCTCCTCTACATTTTCCTAATGTAAACTTTATTTTTCTTGTAGGTAATGTTGATCTGTAACAACAAAATCCAAAATTCTTCTCTTCAAATATGACCGATGCATATTAATGGTTGTAGCATACATGATATGTACTATTCTATTGAGTGCATCAACAACTTTATTTTCTTTTCCCTTTATATGCTTGATGTCAAAATCATACTCACTTGAAAGTTCCAGCTATCTTGTATGTCTGCCATTCAAAGTTGGTTGTTCAAAAATATATTTAATACCACTATGGTTTGTTCTTAATTTGAATTTCTTTCCCATGAGATAATGCCTCCACATATTTAATGTATGAACTATGGAAGCAAGATCCAAGTCATGAATGGAATGGTTCATCTCATGTTATTTAATCTTTATAGACTCATAACTAATGGCATGTCCATTTTGAGTGAGGACTCCACCAATTCCTTCCTTTCATGCATCTGTACATACCAAAATATTCTCATTTGGGTCAGTAATCTTTAAAATAGGTGCACTAGTAAGTAATTCTTTCATCAAATCAAAATTATCTTCACACTCTGCTATCCATTCAAATTTAATTCCCTTCTTTTGTAAATAAGTAATGGGATGAGAAATTTTATAGAGTCATTTTATAAATCTCCTGTAGTATCCGACTAATCTTATAAAATATTTGACTTCTGAAACATTTCTTGGTACTAAGCATCCTCTAATGGATTCAATATTTTTAGGATCAACTATTATACCTTCTTCTCAAATAATGTGTCCCAAATAATGGATCTATTCTTGGTAAAATTAACACTTTCTTATCTTTTCATATAATTGATGTTCCCTTAGCACTTGCAACACCAACCGGAAGTGATGTTCATGCTCTTCCTCTAACTCAGAATAAATAAGTATGTCATCCAAGAACACAATGGAAAACTTATCCAGATAATTTCTAAATATGTCAATATTAAGCACATAAAGATAGATGGTGCATTGGTTAGTCTGAATAGCATCACTACAAATTCATAATTTCCATACCTAGTTCTAAAGGCTATCTTACTAACGTCTTCTTCCTCGATTCTTATCTGATGGTATCCTGATATCAACACTATATTTGAAAATATCATTTCCCCTCTTAGATGACCAAAAAGATCATCAATTCTGGGTAGAAGGTATTTTATTCACAATGGATTTATTTAGCTGTCTAAAGTCAATACATCATCTCAATGTTCCATCCTTTTTTTTGACAATGAGTACTGGTGCTACCCAAATTGAAAGACTTGGGAATATGTACCCTTTCTTCAACAATTATTCCAACTTCATTTGTAATTCTTTTAATTCTTGTGTACTCATTTTGTAAGGAGTTTTTTATACTGGTGCAACTCTTGGTACTAAATCAATTGAGAAATATATCTCCCTCTTGGGTGGAGATCCTATTATTTCTTCGAATACATCTTCAAACTCTTGCAATACTGAATGATATTCAAGGCTTGGCCCTTTAGTATTTTATGTCTCCTCCATATGAGTTGCATACAATTGAAATCATTTCCTAAAACATCTCTTCAGCTGCAAGGTTGAAATCTCCCTTGTATAAATGGGTCTTGGAATTCATTTTAGAGTGCTCTATTTTCCTTCTTCATCAAGACATGTAAATGTATTATTATGAAAATATAGGATAATATGATGATGGTATGACTAATCCATTCCAATTAGGATATCATAATATCCTAATGGGATGATATTTGCATCAGCACTAGTACTCACTACATTCATATTTATAGGACAACCTTTAATAGTCTCATTGATTCTTCTTTTGGTTCTAGTAGCTAGCTCAACTAGACTTGATTTTTCAAGATTACTTTTATTCAAATGTAATTTTTTCACTATTTTTGGATCAATGTAACAATGAATTCCTCCTAAACTAATTAAAATAACAACAGGTTGATTAATAATCTTACCTTCCACTTCAATCATATGGGATATATGTTCTACTTTTCAATCCTCTAAGGTTGCATATATTCTTCCCATGTCTTCTACTATTGTATCCTCTTGGATGTTGTGCATGTTATTCATTTTTTATTCTCTATGAGGAAAATCCTTGTACATGTGATCTTCTTTGCATCCCCAAAATTTGATTGGTGGTCTTCCCATTTTTCCCAAGGAGTCTTCTCTCTTGGGCTTATCCTAAGCATATTGATTATCCAAATTTTTATTAGGATTGTGTTTTTTGAAAGGAGGTTTGAATCCCTTCCTTCTCTGATAAGATTTATCTTTCTTCCTATCCTTCCAATATTTCTACAAGGATTCTCTACCATTTCCTTACTCATACAAGTACTTATCCTTTTGAATGGACTATGTCAAAGTATTTGGCTCATCATATTGAATCTTCTCTTTATAAAAATATGTAAATCCACTCAAAAACATTTATATATTCACCTTTTCATCCTTGATAAACCCCACATACTTCAACAATCCCAAGAACTTCTTTTAATATTTTTTCATGGTCATGCTTCCCAAATTTAGTTCAATGAAATATTGCATCTTCTTGTCATAGAAGTTCTCGGAAAGGTACTCCTTCTAAAAATATATCTTGAACTTATTCCAAGTGATCATGCTCTCATTAATGTGTTCAACTTTATTCAACTGATCCCACCACATGGAAACTTTTCCATGCAAATGGTATGTGGAAACGTTGGCTTCTAGGTTAGATGAGTAGTTGTGAAACTAAAAAACTTCTTTATTCCCAACATCCATGCTTCAACATCATCTTCCCTTTCTCTTTCACCATCAAAGGATGGTGTCTTAAGTTTCCTCATCTCTCCTTGTAAACTATCTAATTCATATCTTCTTCTTTGGTGCCTAACATGAAACACTTATGGACTACTATGGAGTATGCATACAATTTCCTTTTTAGGTTAGGAGGTGAGTGATTTCTATGAATTCTTATATCACTTCTTGAATAACCAACTCCTCTAGAGTTATCTATTATTTAATTATTCTTTCCTTCTTTCTCCAATCTTGAGTTTGATCCATTCTTTTCAGGACTATGCGACTGATTTAGGATTTTCATCACTTAAGAATTTATTTGATTTCTTTTTCTCATCATCTTCTCATTGTCTTCTTTCTAAATCCACACTTCTCTTCTCAATCTTCTCACAGTCTCTATTAATTTTTATTTTTCCCCTCTTATCATGTACTCATTTGATTCAGTCTTTGCATTACCCACACTAATATTTTTACCTTTGTATTCTTTCTCATGACTAAAGGCTTCATATACTTCCTGCATGTCCCAAATCTACATTTTTATCTTGAACTTCTATGTAGATATCCCTTAATTCTGCAAAATCTGCAAGAAACCATTTTTGTTAGAATTTTTCATATTATAGAAATTTGTTAATTAATGCTACAAGTCATTTTTCTTCTTAATTCATGAATAATTATATCATGGTTCTACCGATTCTAATAATTCCAAGTTATTCTTCTCCAAACCAAATTTTCAATGACCATTCTCTTTCTCAATTTTGAGTCTTGAGAAAAAAATTATTGATCGAAAAGGAAACAAAGGACTATCCATTAACACATGCAACATAGCTTCAACACTCAATGACTATCTAATCATTCCTTTGAGTTTAATCTTCACCGTGATCTAGTTTCATTTTGGATTAAATAATGATCGTTGATTTTCTGATTGGCCACCTAAACATTACATGCAAACACAATGCACACCAGCCGTATGATCTTCCCTTTATTAGATCTTAGTTTTCGATGCATTATTATTTATCATATAGGTACCACTGAGTATTTTGATTATAAACACCATCATATTATATCTCCGATTGATCTTGACCATCGATCTATCTTGATGGGTTCACCGCGGGTCGAAGGTATACCTCTTCTTCATTTTAGACTTTCACAATATCCAATTTACACCCTCAAGTTCCGACGTACTCATTTTGCACCTTTACATAGAATATTTCCAATCCTTTCTCTATGGCTCTAGGGAATTTTCATCCACACTTTTGTGGCCTCTAGCATTCACCTTCACATTCCACCACACTCACTTTGCAGCTATACTTCAAAAAAATTCTAAGTATTTCATCGTGGGTCTATGAGACATCATGAGACATTAGATATTTTACCCTTTGGGTCATCTGATATGTGAGAAGTGGTGACCTCCTATATCATCTTATATGTGACAAGTGGCGACCTCCTGGGACTTTCGATTGATTCATCATACTTAGAAAAATTTATAGATTTCATTGTGGGTCTGTGGGACATCTTCATTCTACTGATTCCTTATTGATACTTAGCCATTTATCAAGACATATTTATCTAACCAATTATTGTTACTTAGTCATTTTTCAATATCTCATCTCATGTCGTGGGTCTACAACATTTTCCCAATTCTTGTGGCATCATTTATTTGATTGATTCTCCATACTTAGTCAATTTCAAGATATCATTGTAGGTCCACAGGTTCATTCTCATTTCTTCACATACTATCGATTCTTTATCATCCTCACTATCTCCATGATGTTTTTATACTTAGTCATTTTTCAATATCTCTTCTGTTGATATTGCATACGAGTTGTCTTTCGTGTGGGCATATTCATCAATTTCTAGATGACATGGAATTGATACATGTCCTCACACATGGAAATGTACATGGAATCTACAAAGATTCTTGTTATAACCTTGATGTGGGATCCCTTTGATGTGGAACTCATTTGAATAGACACGTAGTGTTGATGAGGTTGCTATCATGGTTTTGATGTGGCTGAGCTAGCCTATCGGGCATCAAGACCCAATCTTTTGATATTATCCATTGATATTTGATGATCAATGGTTAGGATTTAACCATCTCCAAATCCATATTCCTTCATCACAAAATTTAATTCCGTGTGTGGGAATAAAATTGATCTAGTTTTATTTTGGATCAAATAATGATCGTCGATTTTCTCACTCGCCACCTAAACATTCCATGCAAAAACAATGCACACCAGTCGTATGATCTTCCCTTTATTAGATCTCAGATGTCGACATATTTTGATTTATCATATAGTGACCAACAAGTATTTTGATTATAACCACCATCAGATTAGATCTCACATTGATCTTGACCATCGATCTATCTTGATGGGTTTATCACGGGTCTAAGATATACCTCTTCCTCATTTCAGACTTTTGCGATATCCAATTTACACCCTCAAGTTCCAATGTACTCATTTCTCACCTTTACTTAGAATATTTTCAATCCTTTCTCTATGGGTCTAGGAGATTTTCATCCACACTTTTGTGGCCTCCAATATAAACCTTCACATTCCACCGCACTCACCTGGCCCTTATACTTCAAAAATTTTCTAAGTATTTCACCATGGGTCTATGAGACATCATGAGACATTGGATCTTTTACCCTTTGGGTTGTCTGATCTATGAGAAGTGGTGAAATCCTATATCATATGATATGTGACAAGTGGTGACCTCCTGGGCCTTTTGATTGATTCATTATACTTAGAAAAATTTATAGATTTCATTGTGGGTCTGTGAGACATATTCATTCTACTGATTCCTTATTGATACTTAGCCATTTCTTGAGACATATATGTCTAACCAATTCTTGTTACTTAGTCATTTTTCCATATCTCATTGCATGTCATGGGTCTACAACATTTTCTCGATTCTTGTGGCCTCATTTGTTTGAATGATTCTCCATACTTAGTCGATTTCAATATCTCACTGTTGTTCCACAATTTCATGCTCATTTATTCACATACTACCGATTCTCCATCCTCCTCACTATCTATATGATGTTTTGATACTTAGTCATTTTTCAATATCTCTTTTGTTGATATTGTATATGAGTTTTCTTTCACGTGGTCATATTCATCAATTTCTATATGACATGAAATTGATACGTGTCTTGACACATGAAACTCTACATGGAATCTACAAAGATGATTTTTACAACCTTGATGTGGGCTCCCTTTGATGTGGAACTCATCTGACTAGACACGTGGTGATGATGAGGTTGCTATCATGGTTTTTATGTGGTCGAGCTAGCCCATCAGGCATCAAGACCCATTATTTTGATCTTGTCCATTGATATTTGATGATCAACGGTTAGGATTTAACCATCTTCAAATCCATAGTCCTCCATCAAAAAATTTAATTCCTTTTCTTGGATTCCATACTGATACATCCTAATTTAAGCAATGTAACTATGCCTTTTCTTTATAAACCATTTGTATGTTTTTCCATATATATATATATATATATATATATATATATATATATATCATTTTGAGTAGCCAAGACCTTCTTTTCAAGATTGACACTACTAAGATAAGTAGTTATATTCATTTGATTTTCCATCACTCCACTTCCCTTAATCTTGTGCATCCCTGAATATATTTCACGCACACAAATCTTTGGTCTTAATTCAAGGTAAACACACATAACTCTTTCAGAAATTCAACAACACACAATTGTCTTTGAGTGACATAATCATATTTTCACTCAATGAATCCTCAAGACACATGGGTATTCTTTACTCCCTCTGTCTTGTTCGATTCAAAAAACTGTTTCCAACAAAATCCCCATGCAAAACAATTTTTTTGTCCCATAGCAAAGTAATCAATTTCACATGAAATTCTCATTCTTGTAGTAGACCCTTACGGTATGGTGTTGTAACCTACAAATATGATACCACTCTGTAATGTACCCATCCACCAACAAGATAGGTCGCATTACTATAAGTCTCGCCTCAAGATCTAAATTTGATTTATAATAGAATTTTAACTAACAGAGAAATAATGAAAGAAGTACAATAATAATACATGAAATAATCAAGATTCATGCTAGACATAAAAAGAATGTTGAAATATGGCATGCACAACCATGACCAACAAGTAGACACATTATAAATATGAATCTTAGAGATAATAATAAATGCATAGTGGAAATGAATATACAAGCAAGGAAACCATAACATAGAGAACATAGCTTAAAAAAAACCAATCACTAACTCGTTGCAGACCAAGGACGTTCCACCCAACCTTAGATGTTGTTGTTCCAAGTCTTTGTTGGATTATTGAGAGAGGGGGTGAATCAATAATAGAGAAATTTAATCCTTTTTAACCATATAATCCAAGTGTTATATCAATGTAGCATTATCATCCAATAACTACAAAGTAAATAAGAAATGAACAAATGAACAATCATACACATACACAGTACACCAATGTTTTACGTGGAAATTCAAAGCGAGATAAAAAAAGCAGAATGCTTTTCTTATATGTCTTGAAGAATTACATTCATTGGAAGCACCAACTTCCTTTGTTTTCCAATTGCAACTGGAAGGAGGCTCCAACCCCCTAGCTTCTCAGGCTACAACCTGAGGGAAGCTCCAACTCCCCAATTCTTTGGCTATAACCAAAAGAAGGCTACAACCCCCTATGTTCTCTGGCTACAACCGGAAGGTGGATACAATCACCTATCCTTTCCCCGTACAACCACCCTGATGTATAACATAGTTACCAACTTAATGAGAACTGTGACCTCAAAACGAGAACTCTGACCCAAAAAACCCATATTTTTCCAAAAAAAACATGAAAATCAACCCCCAAATCAAAAAGTGGTGCTACCGGTAGCACCATTTTTTCAAATGGGGTCAAAATTACAACATTTTTCAAAAACGACCTTCAAAACTCATGCCATAGCTCCGAAAAACCTTCAAATCGACACCTAAATAAGAAAATGATGTTACATATTTTTTTATTTTTTTTCAAAACGCTAAATTTATAGATATTTTGAAATCGTATTTTTAGCAGTCCGTACCATTAAAACCAAAACCTAAAAATCAACCATCAAATTGAAATG
>JZKD02S0318437.1:0-11245 GCA_000966675.3 Picea glauca | reverse complement strand
GGTTGTCCTTTAAGATTTGGAGAACTTGTTGTTGATTCTCGATGTGATCTTCCACTACTTGAACCTTAGATTTTTATTTTAGATAAGAAGTGATGGAAGGAGGGTGGTATCCATAGATTTCCATAAATGGTGTCATTTTTGTTGTAGTATGAAAGGAAGTGTTATACCACCATTCTTCCAAGGGTAACCATTTGAACCATTGTGTTTGTTTATCGTAGACAAATCAAAGAAGGTATCCTTCCAGACATTTGTTCGCTATCTCGGTTTGTCCACCAGATTGAGGATGATAGGATGATCTATGAGCCAATTGAGTACCCAAACAAGAAAATAATTATGTCCAAAAATGTCTAGTGAAGATGGGATCTATGTCACTTACAATAATATTTGGGCTACCGTGTAGCTTTTGAACTGTCTCCATGAATGCGGTGGAAACTATACTGGATTTGAAGGGATGAGAGAGTGCACAAAAGTGTGCATACTTGGTGAGTATATCAACAATCACCATGATGACACTCTTTCCTTCAAAATTTGGTAACCCTATTATGAAATCCATGGAAACCTCCTCCCAACGCTGACTTGGGATGGATAATGGTTGTAAAAGACCTAGGGTCTTAATCGTTTCCACCTTATTTTGTTGGAAAACCAAACATTCTGCGACAAACCTTTGAACATCAGTTTTAAGTCCATCCAAAAAAAAATCCTTCTTGACCCTATGGTAGGTTTTCAAAAATATCGAGTGCCCTCCTACTAGAGAGGTGTGCAATTCCAATAGTACCTTTTGTTTGGGTTTGGAGTTATTACATAAATATAAGCGATCTTTGTACCATAGTGAATCATTTTTCCATGTAAATGTATCTGATGCACTGGAATCCTGCTTCAACTTTTGAATGAGAGTCCACACTTTTTCATCATTCTTCCATTCATCCCTTGCTTCTATTATCCAATCAGATTGGATGATCAAGATAGCACAGAGAAAGGCCTCAATATATTCATCCTTTCTTGAGAGTGCATCTGCCACAACATTTTTCTTCCCTTTTTTATAGACGATTTCAAAATCATAACCCAATATCTTGGTCACCCATTTTTGTTGTTCTTCTGAAGAAAGTCTTTGTTCCAAGAAGTATTTAAGACTATCATGATCTATTTTGACCTTGAAGTGCCTATCTATTAGGTAAGCATGCCATTTCTTCAATGCATGTAGTATTTTCATGATTTCCTTCTCATAAATGGGTTTGTTTAAGTCCTTTCCCTTGAATGGTCGACTTTCAAAAGCCAGGGGCCTTCCTTCTTGCATTAGGAAAGCACCAATTCCATTTCTCGAGGAATCACATTCCACAATAAAGATTTTTTTTAAGTCTGGAGTGGTCAAGACAGGAGCTTTTCACATCACCTCTTTAAGTTGTTCAAAAGATTTAGTTTCCTCTGGAGTCCATGAAAATGCATCTTTCTTAGTTAGTGTCATCAAAGGTGTTTCTATTCTTCAATAGTGTCGAACAAACTTGTGGTAGTACCCTGTCAAACCCAAAAATCCTCTAAGATTCTTCAATATTTTGGGAATCGACCAGTCCATCATGGAATTAATCTTGTTAGGGTCTACCTTGACACCTTCATGAGATACAATATGACCCAAATACTCTACCTCCTTAACTGCAAAGAAACATTTGGATGGTTTGGCATATAGTTGTTGCTCCTTTAGTAGTTGTAGCACCTTGTCAACATATCGCACATGATCCTCCTAAAACTTTCTATAGATTAGTATATCATCAAAAAATACTAACACAAATTTTCGAAGGAAGGGCTTGAAAATGGAATTCATCAAACCTTGGAATGTGGAAGGTGCATTTGTAAGGCAAAAAGGCATGACCAAAAATTCATAATGGCCTTCATGAGTTCGGAATGTTGTTTTTGGGATATCGTATTCCTTCATTCTAATATGATGATACCCTGAATAGAGATCCCACTTTGTGAAATAGATTGCTCCATGTAGTTCATCTAACAATTCATCAATGATGTAATGGTAAACTTATCTTTAATAGTGATCTTGTTGATATCTCCATAATCTGGACACATACGCCATGAGCCATATTTCTTGAATACCATTACCATCGGTGCAGAGTAAGAACTTTGGTTAGGTATAATAATGCCAACCTCTAACATTTCTTCAACCATGTGCTCAATTTCACTCTTCTAGGCATAACGGTATCTGTATGGCTTGATGTTAGGAGGAACACTTCCAGGAATTAGGTGAATATCATGATCATGATTTTGAGTGGGTGGAAGACCTTTGGGAATATATTCAAATACTTTGGAATGCTTATAAATGATACCTTGGAGATCTAGGGGAATAAATGGATTAGATGTTTGAACATCTAGTGAGCATAGTTGTGAAATTACACCTTGATGCCATTGGAGCTTATCACCTTACTGGGTTTCCCTGTGATACCTCTTAACTCAATTTATTTTCCTTCCAATGAAAATTTCATGAAAAGTTCTTGAAAATTAAAATCCATTGTTCTTAATGATTGTAACCATTGGATTCCTAGTACGACATCAACACCACCCATGGGTATAGAAATCATTGGACTATTCATTACATATTCCCCCATATTAATATTGATTGTATTGCATTTTCCTGAGCAATTGATAGTTCCTACATATGTAATCATTAATTGAAACTCTAGCGTTGGATATACAAAGCAGTTGAGAGCTTTGGTTAATTTACATTGAATGAAATTATGAGTACTACCAGAATCAATTAGGAATATTACCTTTTTATTTTTGATATATCCTTCAATCTTGAGGGTTTGAGGAGTTCTCATTCCATCCAATGCATTACACAATATCGTGGGAGTCAACTATTCAAAATAAATTGCATCTACATTTTCATCTTGAGATGGTTCTTGTTCTTGTTCTTGTTCTTGTTCTTGTTCTTGTTCGTGTTCTTCTTCCTCTTCACAATCTATGTAGAATAATTTCTTCTCACCACACTTATGTCCCTTACTGTACTTGTTGTCAAAATTAAAACATAAACCTTTTGCTTTTGTTTCCTCCAATTGTTGAGGTGTAAACCTAGTAGGTTGAGGTGTTTTAGAAGAAGGAACATTATTCTCTCGATAGATGTTAGGAGTGGTCCTTATATTATCCATAGCCATTTTTTTACTTTCAACATTTCTTGCCACCCTAAATGCATTCTCCAATGATTTGGGTTCCCAAAGACAAACCTCATGTTGAATGTTATTCCTTAAAGTTCCTATGAATACATCAATCAAGTGCTCATCTGGAATATTTGTTACATTTATATTCAATATTTGGAAGTTCTCAATGTGCTCTGTAACTGAACCCTTTTGTGTGATATGTATCAATTGGATAAAGAAGGTATTCAAGCTCCTTGTATCCTCATAGTGTGCTATCATTTCTTCTGTGAAAATTGTCCAAGTGACAAGTGATTTACGAGAACAAAGCCATCGATACCACACAAATTGAATGGGTTCTAAATATAAAGAATCAATCCATACCTTTTGTGTATGTAACACATTATGTAGATCAAGGAATTGCTCCATCTGAAGTATCCATGTGATTTGGTCCTTGCCATCAAACTTCCTCATATCGATCTTAGGAAAGTGGTTGGTATTCAACCCAAATTTAGAGTTTTTCCATTCTTGATTCATCTTCCTTGTTTCCTCATCATGAATTTCATGGGATACATTTTCACTTTCAGGTGTCCTCTCTATTAGGAAATTTTTCAATCCTTCCATGATATCCCCTTTTAAACCATCCATCTTAGTATTTATTGCCTCCAACTTAGCTTTCGTTGAATACATCATCTCTTGTAGTTCATATTTTGTTACTGTCTTCTTTTGTAAATCATTTATGTCCCTGTGCATTTCTTCACCTTCATCAAGAGTCCAAGTAGGACTGTCTGGAGGCTTATTTGGTGTAGAAGTTCCCTTTTTTGGTGGCATGTTGGCCAAGTATCACTATAAACCTTGATTTTGAGGTGGTTCTGCTAGACAATATTTCTTTTACTGTATCTCCAAAATTTTGGCCCTTCTGGGTATGAAATTTTATTTTTTGTAGTTCTATGATACTTCTTCTCTATAATGCCATAGGTCTGATCAAAATTGGATGTGCCAAGTAGAATTTATGGTAACTTCCCCACAACTTGTTGATTTGTGTCATTTCCAGAAGATATCACTTGTATAGCATGCTCCGCACAAAATAATTGGTGTAAAATTATGAAACTTGTACCATAAATACAACATAATTTCCACTATCCAATGCAACTAGTCTCAATCAAATTGGATACTCTAGGAATAATTTATGATTTTTTTACTTGGAACACCTACTTGAGACTAGTCAAAAGGACTAGTCAAATACCCTATCTTCCACAGGGTGTATATACAAATATAATATGACCCAGAAGCTGAGTTTTTTATCACAGATAAATTAATAATTTATGTGAATATTCTATGGATTTCAGGGTTTGAAACATTATAGAAATTTTTTTATAGAAAAAATTATGTGATGACTCAATTCATGATGATTCCAGAACCCTATCTTACACAGGTCGTATCTCCTAAATTATAAGGCCTCGAGAGCTTAAATTTTAACCCAACGTAACTTGATCCGTCTACTAAATATACACCAAAGGGTTCCTTATGAAACATCGTAGAAAAAACTTTATAGCAAAAATTCCAAGGTGTCTCAAATGTAGCAGTGAAACCCCAAGACCTTGAGCTCTGATACCATATGTTAAGAACCAAATATCAATATAGCATAGAAAAACCTCAAAATAAGTATTGAATGCCTTGAAAAAGAGATAATTTTAGGTAATAAGCCTCTTCGATGGGGAAACCTCCTTATACCCCACATAAATGTCCCAATACAAGATGATTCCAAATGAAAATGTCTCCTTGGTATATATAGGAGACTAGGAGGTACAATTACAATTGATGGACTCAAGCCGACATAAATAAAATAAAATTACTAATGTAATATGCCTCAATTAAGGGGTAATGATCCACTATTTAGGGCTTAACACTTTTCATGTCATCATCTCTTCTTGCACCCTGCAAGTGTCTGAAGTTGTTTCTCTCATCAGTTCTGGCATTAAGCAATCCTTATCATCATGACCCACTAATTTGAAAAAATTGCAATATGAACTTTTTGGTATTGTTTTATACGTATTCATCATTGGAAAATGATATGGCTCATTCCCATGAATTTTACAAATATCGCACCATGGTCCTCATGTTGGCGAGGGGTTCGGCACCCCTATTTCCAAGTATTGCGCAAAAGTGGTATTTCATTCTTATGATGTCCTTCCGTCTTGCATAGCGTACACCAAACAACTTCTCTTTTATCTTTTCCCTTATTCTGGATAAGTTGAAATGTCAAATTATTCAAATCCTCCTTCATCTCATCTATTGTTGGATCTGTCTGTTGATATTGGTTCTCTTCCAGTTGTAGGGATACTTGTAGAGCCTCTTCCTGAGTTTGGAACTTCTTCTTTCTCAAAAGATACTTAAAGTGTGGTAACAGTGGGTTTCATGTCAGTAATTGCATATTTTAACTTACGTTTCAGATGTTTGAACCTATGATCAATCTCCCAAACAGAATCACTTGGTTTCTTCCTCATTTCAATCATTTAATTCATGTACTAGTCTTCCGAGCTTGGATTCGGAAACTCGTTTTCCAACTGTTTTTTCATGTCTGCTATAGTATCCATCGCGCGATCTCTTAGTGTGATAGATAACTGTGTGAGATTTTTATCCTCATATGTGATATTCTTTGCTTCCCATATCTTCTCACAGATGAATAAATGATTTTTAGGGTCCTCTGATGCCTCTCCCCAAAATTCTGGTAATCTAATCGTGGTATATTGTCCTACCATTTTGAACTGTGTTGAACTACTGCCTCTGCGCGGTGTAGATAATTGATTGTTATTTCCTGAAATTTCTACCCCAATTGATTTTCATTGATTGGACCCCTATTGTATTGCTCTTTTACCACTGAAATCGAGTTGTCTAAATGCTAGTGTTCTTTCATGTGTATTAGTTGCACATGTCGTTGTAGGTTCCACACTGATGGTGATCTGTATTAGAGTTTTTCGTTCTGTTTCTGACCCTAGACCTCTTGTTTTCCTTTCATATGTTGCATGCAGAATTTCCTCAATATGCTCCACAACCCGGAGATCCTCTACCTCTTCTTCATCACTCTCCAAGCCCTCTCTTTCAGCTATGGATATCTTCTTATTATTCATCTTATATTGGTAAGGTATTATGCTATGTGTCTTTCCATACTTTTACATTATCTGCCTTATCCGGTCCTCTTCCATCACGATTGGTTCCATGGCCTCCTTATTCTTTCCCTTATCCATATCCATGTCCATATCTCAACCTCCTTTCAGTGCTTCCCCCCTTCCCCCATGCACGTAGGGAAGTTTAGTTGTTTGATTCCATGTTCATCACACCTTTATCGTATAATAAAATATTGATTGAAATATACATCGACCTGATGTACCTACCTTTGGGTCCCTTTAGAAAATATTTCTCTGCAGGGGTGTAGGATTTTGCGGTATCTACTACAAATTTGGTGATAAACCCTGCAACAATATTGTCTTACTAGAAATATACTGCGCGCATGAATTTGTCACTAACTTGTTGTAGCTACACTAGGATGCCACTCTAGCTATCTGTACTGATTCGTAGGGTGGTTTTCCTTCAACTTCAATAACCACTACTGCAACATATGTGTAAAGTCGCAAAACAATACCTCATGCAAGTCACTAAACATGTATTTTTCGAGATACTTGCACGGTGTCAACTTAGGGTTTCTGTTGTCCTTCTGTGAAAACTCGAGTTCCTTTTTTCTCAACCATCTTTCAATATTCTAAAGGATTTGATCCTGTCACTGAGAGGGGGGGGTGAATAAGTGACACAATAATTTTATCAATTTTCTTTTATTTATGCAATTATAATTTTGACACAATATGTTATCATGGAACCCAATTGGGAAAAACCACAACGCTTTTCTATTAACTACAAAATTTGTTTTACATGTTATATAGAAGGAATATATTCTTCCTTTTCGATCAGCACCAACTGATCAAGATGAACCCACACCCTTTTTTCACCAACACCAACTGGTAGGAGGCTACGACCCCTTTTTAGTCAACTACAACTGACAAGGAAGCACCAACTCCCTCTGCAGTCACCAACCTTCCCTTGCACCACCCAACCTCCCTTATTTTCTGAATCTGAAAACAAAATTGTATCAATTCTTTATTGCATCTCTCTTTGCTTCTGTAATTTAATATATCTTCTTATTTGCACTGCAGAGACACATTTCTTCTCAACACTCTTCCTCATTTATATATTCTTCAAAACAGTGTGACAGTGATACACTTTATCCCTTGGTTTTGAACCATCACACCTCTTTGTTTAACTTAGCCATAATCATTGATTGTTATTTTTACTATGAAGGATTTTCGTAAATTGATCACATATGGATCAATTTCATCCTTTAAACTCAATCCTGAATAATTTTTATTTTCACAGAAACCAAATTCTATGAAGGCGCTTCCTTCAAACCATTACATGTGACTGATCATTACAGAACCACGGGCTTACCAATTACCACGACTTATTATATTTTCATTTAAATCTATTATATCATATGACCAACGGCGGTGACCAGACACTAGGCCAAACAAGCGCTTATCAATTTCAACGATCACGATTCAATATTCTGATGAGACAAATGGCTGATAGAACTTCGCCCTTCAGAACTTTGGGTTTTCAACTTTTCAAACATTTGAATCAGATCAGACAATTTATTTCACGAAAACAAATCAATGGTCAGATTTGATCCTTACACTCATCCTTTCATTGTTTAATCTAATGGCTAGGACTTAATCAAGCATCATGATGGATTTCCACCATTTACTCCAGGTCTTCGGCTATTCTACTTACACCATCCTTCCACTGTAATATGATCAACAATTGAAAATACACCCGAAGTGATCTTCAGATCGAACAACTCATGTCCTTGCTACCGTGGTCTTCTAACGTGGTATTCTACATGTCCTTTCTAATGTGGTTTGTTGATGTGATCTTCCATATGTCCTTTGTTGAAGTGGTCTGCCACATGTCCTTGCCAACATGGTCTGCCACATGTCCTTGCTAACGTGGTCTGCCACATGTCCTTGCCGACGTGGTCTACAACATGTTCTTGCTGATGAGATCTGCTGATGTGATCTGCCATATGTCTTTACTGACATGGTCTGCCACTGTGGTATGTCACATTTCCTCTTGAATCGGATGGTTGAGGCTTACTTTGGATGATTTGGCGGTTGATAATTTATTTCGACTCTCCGGGTCTCCGGGCTTCAGGAATTTCAAATCTCAACCTGAAATTTTTGAAGTGAGATTTTTCCAGAGAGTAACCTCCTCACATATTTAGACCTGAAGTGAATGATGTGAGTTTGATCAATATATTAGATCGACAGCTTGATCTGTATGCGATGCTTCTTTGCTTTGGTTTAAATCCAACGACCCTCCAACTTTGCTTATCCTATCCTTCCACTTTAGAATGATCTTATGGCTGACGTAAATTCACATAGTTAAGATCTCATATCTTTTACCTTGCTTATCCTATCCTTCCACTTACTTTGATCCAACGGCTGATGGGTATTAGGATAATCGATAATTCATCCTTTCTTCTTATCATGTCCTTCCACTTAATTTTAATCCGATAGCTGACGGGAATTTGGATAATCGAGATCTTAGATCTTTCTACTTATCCTGTCCTTCCACTCAAAAATGATCCAGAAACCAACGAGTATTCGGGTATTCAAATTCTCAAACATTTTTCCCTTCTTATCCTATCCTTCCACTTAAAGTGATCCAAGGGTCATGAATACACTCGAAGTTGATCAATGATCAAGGATAATTTCGGAACCATAACTTGCGAGTGATTTAACTTGTCACCCGAACTCCACAATTTGAAGTCATGTGTTTGTTGGTGAGTCAACCGCAGTCATCAATATTTGAAGCTATAAGATCTGAAGGTCCTAACTAATTACGGGATTGGAAATAGCATGATGTTTAATTCTCCTTTCACTCTCTGCAATTTATCCCTTTCGTAGATTTGGCGATTGTGCATCCAACGATCACAACTTAATCTGACTTAATCTGATCATTTTTTGGATCAACCACAGTCGTTGATATTTGAGTTTATGAGATCTGATGATCTAGACCAATTGCGAGATTGTAACCAGCAAGTCATTTAATTCTTCTTTCATTCTCTGCAATTCATCCCTTCCGTTAATCTGGTGATTGTGCATCAATGGTATTAATCTCATCCGATCATTGACTAATCCACCAACAATTCCTCTGAGATTCTTTGTTGACTAATCACGCCATCTCTTCCGAGATTTGATCTACATTCGCTAACTTTCCTAAGATTTAATCTTTGCATATCATCCAACTATTTGACATCAACCATTATATGCTTAACTGTATACTGTTTATAACAATAAAAATTTGTTATATCAACTTATCATCACATTAATGACATCAATGACACTATGTCCAACAATATCCCCCTTTGTTTTTTATGGCAACTTACAAACTTCATACACAATCTCCCCCTGTGATGATGCTTCTCTCCTATGAAGTTACTCTCCCCCTTTGACATCAATGGAAAAGGGTTTCTCCTCCTATGATATGTCTGTCTAAATGCTTTTGATCAAAGTCTTGACCATTGGTAACTCCTCCTGCAATCACACTTTTCTTGTCATAACTGAATGACTCCTTCTGACGTTGATTGTTGTCTCCCCCTGAATAGGTGTCAACTGGTGCATTATTTTCTTGAGAGATTTAGGTTGGAAGAGGGATTAATCCCATTTTTTTCCTGAGATATTCAAATACATCTCTGCTTAAGGGTTTTTTGAAATTATCTTCTACCTATTCTTGTGTTGGAACATATTCCAATTTAATGTTCTTATTTTCAGCCTGATCTCTTAGATAGTAGTATTTTATGGGAATGTGCTTTGATTTTGAGCGTTGAACGAGGTTCTTGCAGAGACTTGTCACGCTTGTATTATCACAGTGGATAGTAGTAGGTTATTCAAATACTATTTTTATGTCTTGTAAGGTTTGTTTCATCCATTCCACTTGTGTGCAACATTTTGTTGTTGCAATATACTCATCATTAGTGTTAGACAATGAAATTGAGGAATGTTTCTTTCTTATCCAAGCTACCAATGATTCTCCCAAAAAAAATGCTCCTCCACTTGTACTTTTTCTATCATCTACACTACCTGCCCAATCAACATCTGAATAGGCTTTTAAAGTGAATAGTCCTTGCTAGGGTACCACAAACCAAGATCTATGGTTACTTTCAAATACGTAAAGATTTTTTTTACATCTTGAATATGGCTCTCCTTTGGTGATGCTTGGAATATAGCCACCATCCCAACAACTTGCTTGACATCAGGTCTGAAAGTTGTTACATAGAGAAAACTCCCAATCATTGATTTGTAGTGTTTTGGATCTACAGCTTTGGACTCATCATCCTTACTTAGTTTGCATCTAACTGCCATAGGTGTACTAATAGGTTTGCAATATTCTATCTCGAATCTCTTAAGCATATATTTAACATACTTAGACTGATGGATAAAGAATCCTCTTTTGGACTGTATTATTTGTAATCCAAGAAAGAAATTCAATTCACCAAGAAAGGACATTTCAAATTCTTGTTGCATCATCCTAGCAAAGTCTTTGCTCATTTTTTCATCATCACTTCCAAATATAGTATCATCAACATATACTTCCACAATAATTATGTTATTACCAATAATTTTGCAATAAAGATTGTTGTTTGTTGATCCCCTTTTGAGGCCTTGTTTTTGTAAATACGAATCTAGCTTTGCATACCATGCTCTAGGTGCTTGTTTTAGCCCATAGAGTGATTTCTTTAGTTTACAGACATAGTCTCCTTTGTTAGTTAATTGAAATCTTTCTAGTTTCTCAATATAGAATTTCTCTTCTATGTTTCCATTGAGAAATGTTGACTTGACGTCCATTTGGTATACTTTAAATTTTTTGTAGCTCGAGAAAGATAGGAATGTTAAGCCCTAATATTGGCTCATTACCCCTTAATTGGGGCATATTAGATTAGTAATGCTATTTTATTTATGTCGGCTTTAGGCCATTAATTGTAATTTAGATTAGTAATGTTA
>JZKD02S0318426.1:4749-19566 GCA_000966675.3 Picea glauca | reverse complement strand
ATAAAAATAAGGGTTGCTTCTAAATATTAAATCATTGTCTTAGTTTCAAAAAAGAAAGCACAAAAACCTCTGCCACAAAATTAATGAGAGAGCTTGCTCTTTATCAATCCTACCAAGTTCTTATGAATTCGAATTTACATATCCCAAGGGGAGGGCCAAATTCCAGTGAACTTTCCAACCAACACTTGATCTGCTAGTTTAATATCCATTATATGGGAATTAGAAGGTGGAAGGGGAAATTCCAGAATCTCATTCATCCTCTTGACAAATATGAAGGAGGGATTTTCACAGATCTTCTCAATGGGCAGACTAGAGATTGGAAGGCATTGAATTCATAAGTAGGAGGCAAGGGGGAGGAGCCACCCCCTCTAGCAGTAGAGTCGATGGAGAAATTGGGGACACCTAGGATGATAGGATTTCTGGCACCAAAGTGCATTAGTAAAAATAGTCTTATTTAAAAATAATTAAAGGACATGCGGGTGGGATTTGATCCAGTTATGTGTGCACGTCTTAAGTATTCCCAATAGCATTTGTTTAATGATGTCCTATTTTGAAGAAATTATGATGGGGTATGATTGATATGCCTAGAGAAACAAGATATTGATAAAGTCCTTAAAGAAATACATGATGGACTTACCAAAGGACACTTTACTGGTGAGACAAAAATAAACAAAATTTTGAGAGTTAGGCACTATTGTCCAAAATTGTTTAGAGACATACGATCATATGATAGAAGATGAAAAATATGCCAAATGATTGTTGGATTTGAAAATAAGCCAACTATCCCACTGCAATCTATAAAAATTGAAGAACCTTTTTAATAGTGGGGTCTAGACATTATAGGTGAGATAAATCCAAACTAAAAAAACACAAGCAAATATGACTGTCACCTATTATTTTACAAGATGGTCGGAGGTAGTGCCATAATTGATTTTCATGCAATTTCTGGAAAAATAATTGATTACTAGGTTTGATGTTCCTTCAATTCTTGGTTTTTATAATGCTTCATACTTTTCTTTTTTATAATGCTTCGTACTTTGCTTCCTTGAAATTAAATGTGTTTTCTTTAGAAAAGGGAATTATTTTAATATATATTTAACTAATTACTACCCATGAGGTAATCGTCTAAGTGAATCCACTAACAAGAATCTTATATGAATTCTAAAGAAAATATTAGTTAACCATCAAAGGAACTAGCATAATGCATTTCCCAATGCCTTCTAGGATGACATAGTAACTTCGAAAGTTGTTTTGGGAACCTCTCTCTACTTCTTGGTGTATGGGAGAGAAACAATATTACCTCCTATTTTTTTCTTTCCCTCTCTACAATTATCTCTACAATTATCTCAAGCCTCTAGAGGGTAAAACTGCCCAACCATCCAATGTTAAATTAATATCCTGATAAAATTAGAGGAGAAAGAGAGAAAACCAAGAAAAAAATTGTTGTCCATCAACAGATAGTCAAAAGGTGGTTTAACAAGAATTTCGCGGGATGCAAAAAAAAACAGGTGGGAGACCTTGTTTTCAAGTGGGACAAATTAAATCAGCCTAAGGGAAAACACATTGAGTTTTAGCATTTGTGGCTTGGCCCATTTCAAGTGGTTGAGAAACTTTGCTTTGGCACATACAAATTGCAAAATCTAGAAGGTGATGTAGACTTCCTTCATGTAAATGGATAAATTATGAAACGTTAATTCAATTAGCTACCTCCAAAGGTAGTTATATTGTACATTAGTATATTCTATTCTCATTGTCAGCTTCAATTCGCTTTCATGGTTTAGTTTGACACAGTTTGAATTTTTTTTCTTTCTTTTTAACAATTTGTTATAGTATTTAGGTATTAGTGTTTTGAGTTTTTAGCTTGCTTCTTTTGATATAATTGTCATTTCAATTTGTGCAGAATAGCTTACAATTTTGGTTTAGTTCCTTTTTATTAATGAATTTTTTTTATGCTTTCATGGCTTGCAAATTTGTAGACCTCAGGTGCAACATTTTGAAATCATGAAAATATTAGTAGGTTGATATTGCACCTGGAATAAACAAGGTAACCTTAAATATGAAAAGACATCTAAATTATCCAAATACAATGGTGGAACATATAGTTTCTTGGGTGAATGACTGCCAAATGAATCAAGAATATGAGTGTTGGGTTACTTACTAGTTGACTAAAATGTTCCATCCACTCAGAAATATTGATTGAATCTTGCTAGGAGTGACGAGTCCTTCATCCAGAATGAATACTAAAAAGTATAGATTTACTAATTAGACATGACTTATCATTCCTCGAAAACATGTATCATTCCTCGTGCTTTTTGAAAGTTGCTGATTCCCCCAGTCGCCAAATGTTTAAAGCATAATCAAAAGGTAAAGGGAATGGGAAATGAAATATAGTACATAATGGAAAATGTAGGTATCTTCACCAAGGTTATGGATTATCACTAGTAGTGGATGATACATGTGGATATTGGTGTCCACCCACCTATTCCAACTGGCTCAAAACATTTTTTTGGCAATTTACTATTTTTAACAATTTTCGGTTCCTAAACTTCCGGGGCCATTTTGAGGGCCTAAATGAATTTTTTTTGGGATCGAGCATCTCAAAGATAACCAAACGATCTGATTGAGCCCCCAAAATGAATCTCCTCTACGATACCTTTCCAACAAGCTATCGTGCACCCCAAACAAAGATCATATGCCAAAGTTACACCCCTGGGAAGTTGATACACCAAACTAGCCAAAAACGGGGTCCACAGAATTGTTGTTTTTTCATCTTCTGGTGTTAGGGTTTTGGATTTTCTTTATGTTAAAAAGGCTTTTGGAACCTCATTGTAACAATCATATTCTTGCGAATGTGAGTAGTCGTCACATCTCTTCTTAGAGATAAGCTGCCACCATTCTAGTGAGTCTTTCACTTTGTATTTCTACAGTTTTGTACATTTCGCTCATTAATAGAAATTGTGTTTTAGTGTATATTTGTGTTTATGGTTGCATATCTTATACACATTTTTGTTATATTATTGGATATCTACAATATCTTTGTACATTTCTTTATTATATCTCCGCTCTCATTTCATGTCGAAAATAATTTGGATCAGTGATATCATAGCAAAATGCTCTTGATCGTTTTTTCGGTGCATGTCCCCGACAAGGTTCAATCATAGAAAGTTGGGTTTTGAGCTTGTCTCTCTTGAGGAAAATCGCTCTCGCATGCCCAAGAAACCCTCCATGGTGGAAGAAAATAAAAATGACAAAGCAAACGATTCTATTAATTTGTTGCTTGAGCAAGCTCTCATGTGACAGAGGGACGAAATGATGGAGAATTTTTCCCACATCCTTCAATGCCTGTCGATAACAACCGATGCGTCTTCATCAAGAAACCACTTTTGAGGCACCTCTCCTTTCAAGGTACAAGTTAATTTTGATATTCCCATATTTGAAGGACAGATAGATGCAACTACCCTAGAAAAATGCTTAAATATTCTAGAAGGTTATTTCTTTGTTCACAATTTTTATGACAAGGAAAAGATCACCTTCACACTCCTTAATACTCTCCCCCATGTAAAACATCAATGGGAAACTTAGTAGGAGAAAATTTCCATAGAGGATTCTGGAATCTATGGGGCCAATCCCACCTGGGATTTTTGTGTGGATGCAATCAAGGAACAATATTACCCTGTTGGAAACTATGATGACCAGTACATGAGATGGACCGCACTGCATCAAGAGAGGGGCCAAGCAGTGTCAGAGTTCACCAATACCTTCCATACCTTGCACACCAAGTTGGGTATCAAAGACTTCAAGCGACATTTGGTTTTGAAATACCATGGGGCTCTACACAGATACATCCAAACTGAAATGGAGTTTCTCAACATCTCATTGCTAGGAGATTCTTATCGATATGCTGTCAAAATCAAGAAAAAATTTAGGCACAAAAAAAAACAGGAGTTCGGGTTTGAAAATACACAACAACCAAAGCATGATAAAGATGTCCCTAACAAACAACCTCAAGAAAACCAGCCCAAGCCACAGGAAAGGAAGGGTAACATAAAGACAAAGAAGGACACTAGAAAATGGTGTGATTTCCACAAAATCCCCTGGCACAACATTGATGAATGTCGATAAAAAAAGTGATTGGTGGATGAGATCAAAGACAAGCAGCCGAACCCTGATTTGGAATCTGATTCAGAAAATACTGGTAGAAGATAGATCGTTGACGTAGACCCCACTGCTACTGTCGCGACCGCAACAATTCAACCGAAAGAACCAACAAATCCTAAAGAGGGGGAACGCCTTTTTCATTCACAAATGTGGGTGAAGGGGACCCCACTACATTTATTATTGATAACGGAAGCCAGAAGAACCTCATCTTAGCAGAGGTTGTCAAAAGTTGGGATTGTCGACAACACCACACCTGCAACCATACAACATCAGGTGGCTTCGCTAGGGACGAGATATTCGTGTAAGCCAGCAGTGTCAATTGTCATACGGTATCCATCCTTTCAAGGATGAGGTATTATGTGATGTTTCTCCACTGGATGTCTGTGATGTTATTTTGGGCCAACCATATATGTGGAAGCGTCATGTTATTTATGAGTCTCGACCCCATAGTGTCATTATTACTCTTGGGATTCATCTCTATATAATACCAGAGGTAGTTCTAACTACTGTCCCACCTAAAGAGTGCCACAAGGTAGTATCTCATACTACAAAATTCAGTTTCTTCATAATTTGTTCAAAAGGTGAACAGAAGGACATTGCAACCACTACAGCCTCGGTCCAAGCACCTTCTATCCAATAGAAGAAAGCCGACAAGATTGCATAAAAGCTCAAAGATTCATTTTTCACAAAGGCATCTCATGTAGCTCGACTGGTTGAACAGGTTCAACCCTGCAAGCAACAGGTTTGTGACAACCTTCCACAAACCAAGCAGTTCAACTTCTCTAGCAAGGCAAGCAACTCATCTAGATGCAGATTCAACAAACTATTTTCCCTCTCCCCCAGGCACTCAACACAATGGAGACCATTTCTTCGTAAGGAGGGAGGATTTATCTAGGTAGATATTGGTGGCCACCCACCTATACCAACTGGCCTAAAAAAGTCTTATGGAAATTTACTATTTTTAACAGTTTTTCGGTTCCTAAATTTTCGGGGCCATTTTGAGGGCCTAAATGAAGTTTTTTCGGGATAGAGCATCTCAAATATGTCCAAAGGATTCGATTGAGCCCCCAAAATGAATATCCTCGATTATACTCTTCCAACGAGCTATAGTGTGCCCCAAACGAAGATCGTATGCCAAAGTTACACCCCCGGGAAGTTGATACACCAAACTACCCAAAAACGAGGTCCACAAAATTGTTGGTTTTTCGTCTTCTAGGGTTAGGGTTTTGGATTTTATTTATGTTAAAAAGGTCTTTGGAGCCTCATTGTAAAAATCATCTTCTTGTGAATGTGAGTAGTCGTCACATCTCTTCTCAGAGATAAGCTATCACCATTCTAGCGAGTCTTTCACTCTGTATTTCTACAGTTTTGTACATT
The DNA here is from genome assembly GCA_000966675.3 of Picea glauca. Taxonomy (NCBI): domain Eukaryota; kingdom Viridiplantae; phylum Streptophyta; class Pinopsida; order Pinales; family Pinaceae; genus Picea; species Picea glauca. Next base: position 14,031 of record JZKD02S0318426.1, on the reverse strand, counting down.
TCGCTAATTAATAGACATTGTGTATTATTGTATCTATGTGTTTATGGTTGCATCTATGATATATGTTTTTGTTATATTATTGGATATTTGAGATATCTATGTACATTTCTTTATTATATCTCTGCTCTCATTTCGTTCTAAAAATAATCCAGATTAGTGGTATCATAGTAGGTTGCTCTTGATCATTTTTTTCAGTGCATGTCCCCGACAAGGTCCAAGTATAGCAAGTTAGGTTTCGAGCTTCTCTCTTGAGGAAAATCATTCTCACATGCCCAAGAAACCCTCCATGGTGGAAAAAAAGAAAAATGATAGAGCATGCGATTCTATTAATCTGTTGCTTAAGCAAGCTCTCAAGCGATAAAGGGACGGAATGATGGAGAATTTTTCCCACATCCTTCAACGCCTGCCGATAAAAATCGACACTTCTTCATCAAGCGGCCACTTTGGAGGCACCTCCCCTTTCAAGGTACAAGTTAATTTTGATATTCCCGTATTTGAAGGAAAGATAGATGCAGATGCCCTAGAAAAATGGTTAAATCTTCTAGAAGGTTATTTTTCTTTTCACAACTTTTCTGACAGGGAAAAGTTCACCTTCACTCTCCTTAAAACTCTCCCCCATGTAAAAACATTGGTGGGAAACTTACTACAAGAAAATTTCCATAGAGGAGTCTGAAATCCATGGGGTCGAGCCCACCTGGGATTTTTTTGTGGATGCGGTCAAGGAACAATATTACCCTGTTGGAAACTATGACAACCAATACATGAGATGGACACTGCGGCAAGAGAGGGGCCAAGCAATGCCGAAGTTCACCAATATCTTCCATATCTTGCGCACCAAGCTGGGTATCAAAGACTCGGAGAGACATTTGGTTCTGAAATATCATGGGGCTGTACACAGATACATCCAAACTGAAATGGAGTTTCTTGACATCTCATTGTTGGGAGCTGCTTAACGATATGTTGTCAAAATCGAGCAAAATTTTAGGCACCAGAACAAACAGGAGTTCGGGTCTGAAATCCACAACAACGAAAGCATCATAAAGACGTCCCTAACAAACAACCTCCAGAAGACCAGCCCAAGCCACAGGAAAAGAAGGGTAGCAAAAAGACGAAGAATGACACTAGAAAATTGTGCAATTTCCACAAAATCCCCTGGCACAACACCGATGAATGTCGATCAAAATAGAGATTGGTGGTCGAGATCAAAGACAAGGAGCCAAACCCCGATTCAAAATCTGATTCAGAAAATACTAGTAGAATATAGATCATCAACACAGACCCCACTGCTCCTGTCGCGACCGCAACAATTCAACCAAAAGAATCAACAAATCTTGAAGAGGGGGAGCACCTTTTTCATTCACAAATGTGGGTGAAGGGGACCCCACTGCATTTTATTGTTGATAGCAGAAGATAGAAGAACCTCATCTTAGCATAGGTTGTCAAAAGTTGGGATTGTCAACAACACCACACCCGCAACCATACAACATCGGGTGGCTTCACCAGGGACGAGATCTTCGTGCCAGCCAACAGTGTCGATTGTCATATGACATCTAGCCCTTCAAGGATGGGGTATTATGCGATGTTTCCCCACTGGATGTATATGATGTTCTTTTGGGCCAGCCATATATGTGGAAGCACCATGCTATTTATGAGTCTTGACCCCGTAGTGTGATTGTTACTCTTGGGGTTCATCTCTTCAGAATACCAGAGGTAGTTCCAACTATTGTCCCACCTAAACAGAGCCACAAGGTAGTATCTCATACTATAAAATTCAACTTCTTCACAATCTGTTCAAAAGGTGAACAGAAGGACACTGCAACCACTACAACCTCGGTCCAAGCACCTTCTATCCACCAGAAGAAAGTTGACAAGATTGTAACAAAGCACAAAGATTCCTTTTGCAAAAAGGAATCGCATGTAGCTTGACTGGTTGAACAGATTCAACCCCACAAGCAACAGGTTCATGACAGTGTTCCACAAACTAAGAAACACAATTTCTCTAGTAAGTCAAGCAACTCATCAAGATGCAGATTCAACAAATGATTTTCCCTCTCCCCTGGGCACTCAACGCAATGGAGACCATTGCTTCCTAAGGAGAGAGGATTGTTCTAGGTGGATATTGGTGGCCACCCACCTATTCCAACTGACTCAAAATAGTCTTCTGACAATTTACTATTTTTAGCAATTTTTGGATTCCTAAACTTCTAGGGCCATTTTGAGGGCCTAAATGAAGTTTTTTCGAGATCAAGCACCTGAATGATAGCCAAAGGCTATGATTGAGCCCCTAAAATAAATCTACTCGATGATCAATTTCCAAAGAGCTATCGTGCGCCCCAAATGGTGACCGTATGCCAAAGTTACGCCCCCAGGAATTTGATACACCAAACTACCCAAAAACGGGGTCCACAAAACTGTTGGATTTTCATCTTCCAGGGTTAGGGTTTGGGATTTTCTTTATGTTAAAAAGGCCTTTGGAGCCTCATTGTAACAATCATCTTCTTGTGAATGTAAGTAGCCATCACATCTCTTCTCAAAGATAAGTTGCCACCATTCTAGCAAGCCTTTCACTCTGTATTTCTATAGTTTTGTACATTTCACTCGTTAATAGAAATTGTGTACTAATGTATCTCTGTGTTTATGGTTGCATCTCTGATATATATTTATGTTATATTATTGGATATCTGAGATATCTTTGTACATTTCTTTATTATATCTCCGCTCTCATTTTGTGCCGAAAATAATCTGGATCAGTGGAGCAAGGTCTGTGATACTGGGCTAACTCTACCAAAGTTATGGACACTCAGTGGCAATGAAAAAACACTGTGAGGACATGATGAGCATGCCTGAAGAAATATTTTAAAAAAATCCTAGATATATAACAACTATGTGATATTAGTTGGTGCTTAAGGTATTTAATGGATTTTAAGGAATTAACCTCACTAGTTCAACCTTTCAGTTTAAACTAGTGAGTTATTTAGGTTTGAAACTGAGTTATTTTGAGAGTTGAAATCCAAGGAAATTTTCTATTGGAACCCATTGTTGAGTGATAAATTATTTCACAAAAGGAATGATCACTATCCTTCTTATCATTATTTATTACTTCAACAAATTTAATTATAGATATTCATGGTTTTGACTAGTGTGTCACCAATTGTCGAGCTCGACAACTTCCCTATGTTCTAGAACGTGGGGATCCCTCCTAATTTTCAATGTTTTGGGTTTTTGAGTTTTCTTTCATAAGTGCATTTTATATTTAGCTTGAATGGAAAGGGATTTTAGGTCTCATGGATTTTGATAACTTAGAATATGATATTTGATTGCAGGATCCTTATGTGACTGAAATGAATGTTGTTCTTATGAGAAAAATTCATTTTTTGTCTTTGAGCTTCAATTTTGGGCACTCCTAAAATCGAGGCCTTATTCTTATCTTCTTAATAAAATTCACGAAACTTTTAGTCTTTAAAAATCTATGATGGAGACATATTTTTCTTGAATTTTATGACATTTGTGCACATTATTTTTAAAAATCTTACACCCATTGCTAGGTTCCTAGTGCAATATATTGAAATATAAATGTTTCCAACCCGCATCTTGGTAGTGTTCCATAATATCATAAGATCATTCTTTCACAAGGTGGAAACCAAGCTAGCTCATGCCATGCAAAAACGATATTTCATGGTTTATCAATCATGTTGATATCGACAACAAATTTATAAAGGATGATAATGGAAAGGATATCACATCATTTCATCCCTCCAACCTTGACAATTATTATAGGTTTTCCTATAATATTCCCGTTATAATCACTAGTTTAATTAATGCTTAATGTAGAAATAATATGTGGCTATGGCCAAACGATGTAATATGTGAATTGTATTTATATGTTTTAATAATAAAATGTGATGCCAACTGCTAAGGGGACATGGATAGAGATGGGGGTTGAATTAATCCATAAGAGAGGGGAGACTTTAGGAAAATGTCTAAGAGAGGGGTAAGGGGAATTATCCATGTATATTGATTCAACCCATTTTCCTAAATTTTCTATTGCCATATGAATCTTCTAATTTTTGATTGAGTGTTCCCAAAGCCAATCATTGAATGCATGTAAGAGGGTGGGTGTGAGAAATCACATCCCATAGTTATTGGTAGCATGGGGGGCTTGAGTACAATCAACTGGGGGAAGTGTGTGAGTCAATAAAACAATCCAAAGGAGAGGAAATTCATATGGGAAGTTACAACAATTTTAGACAGAAATTGGTTTGGGCATGAACAACAAGTAGAGAGCAAGAAAGAGATCTTGGAGATAGAACATCCATGGAGGGAGAATTTGGAGCATGCTGGAGTATATCTGAAGAATATTTGGAGTTGAAGACTAAAGAGCTAGTTTGTCAGGCCTGAAGAGTGAACTCCTATGTGAGTTGCATTATAATAGAAAGTGTTTGATGTTGTCGCTGGTAGTTTTCCTGGCAGTGAGTTCCCATGAGTTTCCCAGCTGAGAGATTTCGGGTTACCTGTGCTAGAGAGACCTTGATAAACAAATGGGACACCGGAGGGACTGAGATCAGTGAAGGGGTACATTCCTTGGGTTGGGCAGGTCAAGAGGAAGAGAGTTGGTGGAAAATTGGGATAGGTGTAGGGGAATAATAGTGGGTTTTGGGAATTCCGAGTTGTGAGTGAAAAGTGAGAGACCACCCTCTTTTTTGGATTACTAGCCCCAACTCAGGGGTGGCTTGTTGTTGAGATTTAGAACATCAAGTCTATGGTTGAGTGGAATGTCTGTCCCAAGTAGTTGGTTGCTCAACTATTTATAAAAGATAAATGTTTTAACTTCTTGTTGTGTTATTTTATGTGTTTAATTATTGTGTTGTTACTCTGTGTATGATAACAATTTTACATGTTGTTGTGTGAGTTATTAGTTGCATCCATGTTTATTTAATATGTTGTAGACACATATAAATAATGGTAATAGTTAGCAATTAAATTTGTTTGTAATTCATAGTTGATAAGCCATTGGAGGTGAACTCACCCCCGTTATCTGACCTTGATCTTCTCTATGAAGACCAAGGATGAAATGATCCAAGTTTTCTTGGAAAAATCATCAATGAACATCGCATAATATGGTGCTCCTTGCACTGATGCCACTGACATCAGTACACACACATCTGAATGTATAAGATCTAAGATCTCGTTGCTTGGAAAAGAAGCCTTGGAATTGTTGCCAAGTGCACACTCTCTGCACATGCTCTGTTGCTCAACACTGAAATCTGGAAGACTAGTGACAATCTCCCTCAGGATCGACAATGCCCTATAGTGCAAGTGTCCCATCCTCCTATGTCGTAGCTCACACAAGTTGTCACTGTCATGTACCAAGGCTTGAATTGGCTTACCCTATAACATGTATAGATTGCCCTCTCTAACCCCAATGCTCACTGCTTTGTTTGGGATAGCTTCCTCTAGATGTATGAGAACTTTTCCTTTATTAAACATGACGAAAAAACCCATGTCCTCCATTATTGAGACTAAGAGTAAGTTCTTCTTTAGTCCTGGTACATATCACACATCCTGTGCTCCCAACAAACCACCTGACTCAAGCTGGAACAAGATAGTTCCCTCGCCCTTCACTGCATACTTGGCATTGTCACCAAGCTCCACATGGATGCACGAGTCCTTCTCCGTCAGACTATTGAATACCTCGCATGCTTATGTCATGTGACGTGATGCACCATTGTCCAAGTACCATGCACTCCTAGTGATTGTGTTGGTGGAAAGACAAGAAACTAGTGAGAAGTTCTTCTCAGACTTTGCAACAAACTCATCCTATTGAGTTTCTGCTGATCTGCTACCTGCTACGATTTTTCCTTGCCCTTCTTCTTCTTTGGAAACTGAGATGCATAATGACCATTCTTGTGGTACACGAAGCACTTGATCTTACTCAATTCATTCTTCTTCCCCGACTGTGATGTTGCTCACTCATTGTTACCCTTGGAACCCTTTCCTTTGTCCTTCTTGGCTTGACTGACCAGGGCTAGGTTCTCCTCTCCATCTCCTTGCCTATTGGCTTTAGACTCCTCCCAAGTCTCTTTCTAGATGCAATCATTCCAAAGCCTCTCTCAAGCTAGAAGTTTCTCTTGAGTACAGACTCCTTTAACAAATGATTCATGTGACTTGGTGAAACCATTCAGTGCCACATTTACAAGTTCTACATCCTCCACTTTCTCCCCCAATAGTTGCAAGTTGATCATGTATCTGGGTGATCCTCATGAAGTATCTAGTAACATTATCAAATCTTGACATCTATATGGATATGAGCTTGTTCCTCAAGATCATTTTCATGTTCATGTTGTCACTCTGAAACAAATCCACTAAAGCTTTATACATCTTTTTGGCCAACTGCTTCTCTGCCAAGTGTGGGATCAAAGGATCCTTCATGGCATCCATAATCACTCTCTAGGCTTTGATGTCCTTCTCATGAACCATTTTTAGTGTTGTGTCTATTAGTACAGGAAAAACCTTTTCTACAATCTCCCAAAGGTCATGTTCCTTCAAAAGTAAGGTTACCCTCGCCTTCCAGGACAGAAAATCAGATGCTCCATCCAACTTATCTTCAAACATGAGACTGGTTGCGGCCATTTTTCTGATATGAGCAAAATCAATTGTCGTGTGTTTATTCCTTCAAGCACCCACAAGAATTTCACTGGTGGTTTATAGATCTGTTGAGATCTCTTGAAATAGATTTCCTCTTCAAAATGAAAGCTCTAAGTCCATGTTAACTTTCTCTATTCCAATGCCTAGATAAATTATTTCCTTGTGATTTCCTTGCTAAAAATTAAATTGCAGCTCACAGAATAAAATACAATGACAAGAAAAATTAATTCATAATAAATAGCAGAAGCAAATGAAACCAATTTCAAACACCCATAAAATTTTTCCCTTCATTTTTTTTTTCATTAAAATAATGTCAAAGTATACAAGGACTCCCAACTGGGAAAATCTGTTTACTGAGAAAATAGACAAAAATTACAGCGAAACCTCGATGCCCAACACCTCTACCCACAATTGTACAGCCTGTCAGCGACCTTGTATGGACTGTACCCATGAACTATACAATGCGTACCCATGCATGTACATTTTGTTTGGCGCATACCCATGCCTGTGCAGTCTTGTTGGCGCACACTCGTGCCTTGGACGATATGTACAATGCACACCCACAGTTGTTCTTGTTGCTCAGGCATGTACTCGCGTCATGTATGACCTATACGGTGCGTACCCGCAACTATGCATGTTGCTCCTGCACATACTTGTGTCGTGCATGACTTGTACAATGCATACATGTGGTTGTACCTACTGCTCGATCTACTATACGAGCTACCCATATTTTTCATTGCTACTATATCTCTCTACTGTCGCCCACTTGCTCTCTTCTCCTTTGCACTGATCTCTAGATTAAGCTCCTTTATCACCCTTCTTGAGATCTCCTTGAATCATTGTCCTTTGTGACTCAATCACACAATGCCTCTTGTGTGTTGTTGTGTGTCTTATCCTTTCACCTTGGTTTCCTTTTATAACATTGAGTTGAATCCCTAACCCTAATCTCCAAAGTGATTGATGGTTGAGATTAGATCTCACTTCACTTGACATCAGCAGTTGAGATTAAGTCTGATGTAATTAAATTACATTTTATTATTATTTTCCTAATTCAATAATTAAATAGACATTCACTTTAATAATTCTTTTAATTAAAGTGAATTTCCAAATTTCATGAAAGGTCCTTTGGACAACTTCCACACGTCCAACACTAGACGTGTGCAGAATTACCTGTCCGAGCTACAATCATCAACAGTGGACTAGTCGACAAGTCAAGGGGGGCTTGGCTAAGAGAGTTGGATGACTAGATTGGAAGGATTCTACAAGGTAACATTGGATGCTTATTAGATGTTGAGAGTATGCTAGAACTAAAGGCTCTTGAATAGCAAAAGATGAAACTTCTCTTGGAAGAACAAAACTGGTGAATAAAGAGTCAGGCCACTTGGATTGCCTCTAGGGATCAAAACACCAAGTATTTTCACAATTTTTCCAGTCATAGAAGGACTGAAAACACAATTTGGGAGTTACATGTTGAAGACGATAGAGAAGCAAGATCCTTTAAGGAACTGACAAACTTGGGCATCCAACTATTTGATACCCTGTATAAAGAATCAGATCCTTGTCCTCTAGGGGAGATTGTGAGTGAGTAATGAATATCCCTGGTTGGTAGAGGAAAATGAAAATGACGATCTATACAAGGAGGTTTCTAAGGAGGAGTCACAGACAATACTAAGCGTTTTCCACAAAAATTGTAGGCCAAGGCCGGACGATTGGATGGTTGAATTTTTTGAGGCTTTCTTTGATTTGCTAGAAGAAGATATTTTGAGGGTAATTGAGAAGGTTAGGATGGAAGGATGAGTGCCTTCAATATCAATTCAATGTATCTAGCTCTAATATCAAAGGTGGACCATCCAAAGACCTTCAATGACCTCTAGTCCTATTTCACGTGCAACATGGTGTACAAGATTATATCAAAGATAATAGTTATTAGACTTAAGCCAATTTTTTCATGGGTTATATCAAATGAACAATTTGGTTTTTTGGCAGGTAGGAACATACATGAAGTGGTTGGGGCAACTCAAGAGGTGCTTCATAGTATAAACAAACTCCCAAGACCAGCTCTGATTCTTAAGCTGGATTTATCCAAAGCTTACGATAGGGTTTCATGGACCTTCTTGCACTTAACTGTGCCAGGGATGTCCTTTATCTCTATATCTATTTTTGCTCATAGCCAAGGGTTTAAGTCAGTGGATCTTTGATACAAAGGCTATAAGAACAATGAAAGGAGTACAAATGAGCAGAATGGTTGCATTAACACATCTACTTTTTGTAGATGATATCATGCTTTTCTGTTTTGGGAGCGAATGGGAAGTAGGGAAATTGGGGGATATTTTGAATCTCTATTGTTTGGGCACGAGAATGGAGATTAATAGAGTAAAGGCAGTGGCAGATCACGTGGGATCACATGCTAAGTAGAGTGAGGGAGTTGATTTCTTTTCAGTTGGGAGTGTTGGATGAAAGTATCAAATACATTGGGTTCATAAATAAACCAAATAAATACATGAAAGAAGCGTGGCAATTGCTATTTGGAAAGATCGAAAAGAAGATCAACTTTTGGTACAATAGGTGGTTGTCAGAGCTGGTAGACTCATATTGATCAAATCAGTTTTGGAAGCAATACGTGTGTATTGGCATTTG
>JZKD02S0318415.1:2464-12784 GCA_000966675.3 Picea glauca | reverse complement strand
GAGGCAAGTGGACTAAATGCTTGATGCAAAACTATTTCTAATGCATGAGATGAAATCCATTTTATTGAAAGCAATGAGGAATACCAACTAAATGCCTAATTTACAATAAACAAAACAACTCTTAAATCTATGGAAGAAAAAGACTAACTACCCTATAACAACAATAAAACTATATTCTAACCTATGAAAGCAAGAAACTATCTTTTATGATTTGCAAAAGCCAGAAACTATCTTCAATCTATGAAACACTCAAATGTAATGTTGGTGGTTGTGTGAATGCCTTCGTTGGTGATGGATGATAATCTCGACGACACTTGACAACAAAGGACAATTCCAACGGTACAAACTCAACACTAATCTCAATGGAAAAATGAAAGGTATGTATTAAACAATCTAACAAAAATTTAGCCATGACAAAAGTAATGTTAAATACCCCGCATATTCATGTATAAACCATTAACGTCATAATGAAATCATCATTATCTAACCAAGGAATTTAATTGCATTTTAATCTATGAAAGGAAATTGCATAAAGGAAAACTATGCTATGTCTATTCTAATCATTCAAGCTATGATGAATTAAAAAGATAAATTAAACTATGATATCAAGAAGTAAATTGACAATTACAGTAACCAATAACGAAGAAAATGAAATCTATCTAAAATTGAAGTAAGAAAACTATAACTAAGAATGGGAATTAAATCTATCCATCCATCAACATCCCTGTCAAAGAAACCCAAGTTAAAACTCTGTTCTATCTAATTAAAAATCTGTTTTAAACTAGACTATAAAATCATAAAAGAAAGTATGATCTAACATCTAACTGCACATGGGGTTAGTGTAGAAACTTGCAAGTTTGTTCCTAATCTACAAAACTAATTCATGCTAATACATATCATCATCTAACCTGCAAAATAAAAGCAAGACAATTAAGCTACAACAGATTAATCAATTAGATAAAAAAACACACATGTACAAGAAATAAGAAAGAGTAGTTAAATTAAGAAATTGCATAAACAACATAAATACAATCACTAGACTGTTGGTGGGCCCCCAACAAGTCGTGACTACCTTTTATAAGAACACCACGAACTTCAACAGGCCGAATTCACCATGAAAACGCAGTTCTGGCACAATTTTGGCAATGTGAAATGTCAAAATAGAGTAAAAACGAGTTTCTAACAATTCTAATTCTTATGCTACTTGGTTAACAATCTAATGATCATCCTATCAGAATTTATAAGCTTACAACCCAGGTGGTCGACCACAGGAGGGTYGAACCACCTCTAAATTTGGCAAATTACAATAAATGCAGCCATAACTAAAAAAATGGAGGAAGCCAATAATTGCCCTCTTTGGACAACTGAAATCGAGTTGTCTTGATCTTAGTAGTTGGAGGGGGCGATGATGAACAAAACCCATGTGCCCGATTTTTCCATCACTGGCTGCCAGTACCATAATCGCCAACTCACCTTGCATTTTTGTGCAATACTGGGTGTTGGAACGAGTGTCGGATCGGGTACTGGAACGAGTGCCAGATCAAGTGACGAAACTGGAAACATGGTGCATTTTGCCCTATAACAACACAAAAACATGAATTAACTCTTGGAAACCATAAAAAATGATGAATTAAACTTGATTTAATCATAAAACATGAATTACACGTACCTCATGCCGATTATACCATTTTATCATAAAATTCTTCAAAAAGCTCCTTCAAAATGTGCAAAACATATATGTACATCCGGAAAAAATGTATAATAACCTTCATAAAAATGATCATATATCAGGCACAACATTTCCCCCACACCTACGACTTTATAGGTCCCACTGCAAACAAAACGAAGTTACCCCTCGGAACTAGGCTTGCTGAGGAGGATCGGCTTTGGAAGCTTCTCCTTCTTGTTGTGTGGACTTAGCCTTGTGCCTCTTGTGTTGCTTCAATTGTTCTCTAAGGCTGCAGTTAGATTTAGTTATTTCATCAACCAACCGCTGAAGGGAGTTGACCTTTTCCTGAAGCACTACATTATCATGATGAAGGTCTGTATCTATTGTCTTCCTCTCTTCCAACTGTTGGAGAAGCTTATGGTTTTCTTTTTGTAGCTTCTCTATGGTTGGGACAAAATCAATGATCTCTGAAGAAGGCTTAGATGGTTTGAGGAATGTGGACAATTTATCAGTTTTAGGATCAAGAGTAGGCATGGGTGAAGTAGGAGTGATGGGAGATCAGAAAGGTGAGGTAGGTTCTGATTTTGTTTTCCTTAGTGGCTCTAATCCATTCGCAGAGACTTGTCTAGGTTTCTTATGAGGGCTCTCAAGGTCGGAGGACACTTTGATAGGATCCGAAGAAGGTCGAGGCTTTGCATAAGGCTTGGTTCTTATGTTCTGGGTACTCTTCCGAAAGGGTCCCTTACCAAATCGGTTGGTTCCCCTCTTGTTTGTGGGAATGATGGGAAAGTCTTATGGCATTGCTTCTTGGGGATTCTTAGGTGTAGGATCAAGAGAAAATGAAGGCATTGGGAGGTCAACAATAGGCTTCTTTTGGTATTTGTTCTTGGTCTTTTTCCTCGATGAAGAAGTAGGAATGTCAGCAAGCTTTTGGTATTGTTCGAACAAAGAGAGGGTTTATGCAATGGAGTTTGGAGTTCTTGGAGAGTGAGGCTTGGATGGAGAGATAGCTTTTAGGCTAAGTGGCTTTGTGTCGGTCTTAACTGTCAAGTGGGGGTTTGCAAATTGGTAGATAAAGGCATCCCAACTTTTCCCCTATTTCTCTAGTTCGGTAAGAATGAGGAGTTTGATCAAACCATGGTGGAAGAGACTATTGTGGGGGTTAGTCACATTTTTCCTCACTTGAGAGGACATCTTCTCCAAGCTTTTGAGAAAATAAAAGGGAAAATTCAAGGGTTTATTGAACAGAAAATGAGATAGCAATCTAAAATGACAAGCTTTGAAGGTGGAGTATCTACCTTCACATGTAATTAACCTTGTGATGACGATGAAGAGATTGACCAATTCTGGCTTTATCCACTCCTTAGCATACCCTTTCGCTCCTAAAATTCTCTCAAATTTGGGCTTAAAAACCCTGTTGTAACTTGAGCACGGCAATTGATGATTCTTGAACCATCTATCTCCCATTCTTGGGAGTTTTGTTGCAACAACAATTGACTCTTCTATGACTGCAAAGTTGAGAGACCCTACATGTTCTATCTTTCCATCAAAACCAACTACAAATTGCATAGAAATACCATCATCATGGCCTTGGAAACTAGACAGAAATGAGCCCTAGCCAGCACGCAAGAACACTTCCCGACACTATGCGAAGTCTAGAATGGAAAACAAGTCTGCATAGGAGGAGGGTTCATATCTCCTGGGCATTGTGACACAGTTTGAATTCACCAAGAAAGGGAGAAATCGAGCCATGCAATGACACGAATTGGGCACAGTTTGAGTGCAATTGGAACAGAGGGCAAATTTTACCAAGCAAGGGTGTGAACAAGCCAAGAGATGGCACAGGTTTAGCACAGTCTGAGTGTGATTAGAACATAGGGCGAATTTGGTAGAGGTTGGGTGTGATTCCTTAATGCAGGGCAAAGAAAATGGCAAGGTCAAATGAAATAATAGAGTTCCCAGCTTGATTTTGGATGCACTTAATGTGGAGTGAGTTACACACATGTGCATGCATGCTTCCATGTGTGAAGAATTCGAATTCAAAGGCTCAATTTTTGGCAATGGACTAGTGCATAATTAGATCAATGTCTAAGTCTTTTGACCTAGACATTTGATCATAACCATATGAGGCATCTTTTAATCAATGCCTACAACCAATGTAATTGAATATAATTGAATTTTGGTTACCTGGAATCTAGGACAGTTACTGGTATGCAATTCAATGGCACTTCAAAAGGCACTTCAAATGACATCTCATCCGACACCTCATATGGTACTTCATCCGATACCCCTGTGTTAAGTGCATTTTCACCTCTTATAATGGATAACCTACAATTTTGAAGTGTTTTTGAAAACCATAGTGGTTAATTAGCAGAGGCAGAGTGCTCCATGCTCACTCATTCTTCTTGCATATGACATATAATCTCAAAACCTATAATGAACGGGTTATAGCAAGCATAAAACATGTATTGTCAAACCTATAGTATGCAGCTTGTAATGGAAGATAACCAATAAAGAGTGGTTTGTTAAATAACCAATAAAGAGTGATCTGTTAAGCATGAGTTCAGTAATGTATAGCACACAGAAGTTAAGCATTTAAAAATAACATGACTATCAATGTAATAACCTGTATCATGGTAATAATACAAAAATTCTTGCAAAGATTCTTTTCTCTAGGCAATGATTATTTGTCAGCTCATGAACCCCTCCCCCACACCTAAGTATTGTGACACCTAACAATCAAAAGTATAGGAAACTAGTCAGTATCCCCCAATAGCTGAAGATTTACAGTATGTCAAGTGTAAAGATGAAATTTCACAGATTGGTCTAACGAGACAGTTAGGAGATGGCCCCACCTATAGGATAAGAGATCCTATATATAGATAAGAAGAGGTAGGAAAGAGAGTTTCAAGATATTCTTAAAGTTATTTCCCAATGGAAAGTGTATGGAGTTCATTAACCTTAGCTTAACCACACATACTTCATGTCAACTTTGTCTGCAAGTAATGTTGTACATCAAGACAAGTTTACATTCATTATTTACTTTTGTCAGATTACCATCCTCGCTAGGTAGAATGCYCTACTTCCAGCAAGCCTATTCAGTACTCCGGTGGGTTTACTTAGTCATACCACAGGTCAGTACCTGCTGCCAGCAGACCTRTTCAGTATCTCGGAGGTTCAACCTCTTAAACCCTCMGAGACTGGTCCTCCATATTTTAAGATTTTAATATAAGATTGCTTATGCAAGAAKATGGGGGGACAACTCTGAAAACAACTTTTCTTTCTTTTTTTMTTTTCAATTGGGATGGTATTTATGTTAGAGGATGACTTTCYRCTATATTATTAGTGGTTTTCCTAATGTAAGGGGTACTTAAGCAGATGTGGCCTATCTAAAGATATGATATAATCAAGCTATTTAGTGTGTAGTGGATGGTACCATCGAGAAAGAACATAAAGGTATCTCTAGGCTCAACTCACTTTCTTCTTTTGTAATTATTATGATGTTTCCATGACTAACTGCTAATGAGACCTCCCYATTACTCTTTGATAAAGACACTTGACTTACTTACTTAGGTTTCTTGGAAAAATTGTATGAGAGACCTCTAGGMTGGATAGTTATGGTATCACTTCCTTATACASTGGTGAAGAGTTTCAAGAGCAACTGCTTTAGAATGCCTTAAAAATGATACTTTTTCAAAAACATGGCTAATTACAGTAAGTCACTATTCATTTGATGCTTTAGCAGACACAAAATTCAAGTATAACAATGTTGTGAAGAAAGATCTTGAAACTGTGTACTCCTGGGGAGATAAATACTTACATAAACCTCCTAGAATTGCCTTATTAACAAAAACTATTTTCATATATACAGTAGGAAATATTTAAAAAAAATTTCAAGAACAAGGGGGGGCTTCCCCATATACTAAGGCCAATGCCTTGTCAGCTGACATGACCTATAGAAAATCCTCTCTGGAAATGGGCTTATGATAAAATTTAAGTCGGTGTCCATTTACCATAAAGAAGACTTGTCCATCGTCAATTGTTTTAATTTTTACAGCTCCATTGTCATATACAGTGTCTACCCCATAAGGGCCCAACCAACGGGTGGTAAGTTTTACTTTGAAGGTTTTGAACCAAGAATCAAGCAACAGGGCCTAATCACCAGGATGGAAGTTTTTCTTTTCAATAAGCTTGTCATGCCACTTTCTCCTCTGGTTTTGGACCAATATTGTCCGTTGGATGGCATCTTGCCTGATTTTAGCCAACTCATTCAACTATAGGGCTCATTTCTTCTGAGCCTTATCCAGGTTCAATCCTAATTATGTAGCAATACGGAAGGTCCTTACTTGGAATTATATTGGTAAAACTACTTGTTTCCCGTACACTAGCTCATAAGGGGTATGCCCAGTGGTATTTCTCCAGGTAGTTCGATATGCCCACAAAGCCTCTAGGAGCCTATCAGCCCAATATCAGTGATGTAACTAAACAGTCTTGGTCAAGATGGATTCCATAACTTTGTTTGTGGATTCTACCTGACCATTGGCTTGCGGGTGGTATGGAGAAGATTTACAATGTTTAATCCTATATTTCTCTATTAGTTCTTTCATCAGCTTGGAAGTGAATTGAGTGCCTTGGTCGGTAACAATTTCACGAGGGACACCGAAGAAGGTAAAGATGTCTTCATAAATGAATTCGACAACAGACTTATCTGTGGCCCTAAATAGGGCTTTTGCCTCTACCCATTTGGTGACATAGTCCGTACAAACCAAGATATAGTTCTTCCTACGGGACATGGGTGAAATTGGTCCTACAAAGTCGAGGGCCCATTTTTTGAAGGGATCTATCATAACTTGGGCCTATAAAGGCATTTCATCAGCTAACGTAGGTCTACCTATCCTTTGGAAACTATCACAACTTCTCACATACTTGGCAACATCTTTGAAAATGCTAGGCCAATAGTAACCTGAATGTAACACCTTATATGTTGTACGTTTGTCAGAGAAATGGCCACCACATGGTCCATCATGACAACTTCATGGTATTTCAGGTACCTTGTCCTCTCGAGCACATCTATGAATAATCAAATCAGGACCTATGCGAAAAAGATCACGACCAACCAAAGAGTAATTAGCACTCTGTGTAATAATTTTCCTCTTTTCATGAGGTGACAAATGAGATGGTAATCTCCTAGTTGCCAGATAGTATTCCATATCCTCAAACCATGGGGTATTGACAAACAGGGCAAAAAGATACTCATCTGGGAAACTATCATCTACAGGGGTATCATCATCCTCATTCTTTATGCAGGAAATAAATTCATCTACTACATTATCCTTTCCAAGTCGGTCAAGCACAGTGATATTAAATTCTTGCAACAACAAGAGCCACCTACTTGCTCGGCTATTAGTTATAGGTTTGTTCATGAGAAAACTAATGAAGAAATGATCGATGCATACAAATACTTCATAACTTGTAATGTAATGATGAAACTTGTTAATAGCATGAACACCTGCCAAGAACTCTTTCTCAGTGATTGTGTAGTTCAACTCGGCAGGGGACAAGTTCTTGCTTACAAAATAAATGGCATAGGACTGTTGGTCCTCTTTCTTCCCTAATATCCCTCCTATTGCTGTGTCGGAGACATTAGTGGATATATGAAATTGGAGAGTCCAATTGGGCCCTCTAAGAACTGGTTCCACAGACAGCTTGGATTTCAAGGTTTACAAGGCAGTTTGACAATGCTCAGTCCAAACAAAATCAACATCTTTTATCAATAATCCAAACATAGGTGGAACAATCTTTGTAAAATTTTCAATAAACCGCCGGTAATATCCGACATGTCCAAGAAATATTCTTACCTCTTTATGGGTCTTTGGGGGTGGAAGTCAGACAATGACCTCAATCTTTGCAGGATCGACTTTTATCCCTTCAGATGAAACATGATGTCCTAGAACCACTCCTTCAGTTAACAATATTTTGCAATTTTCATGGCTTAGAGATAGGTTCATTTCCTGGCATCTGATGAGGAATTTTTCTAAGTTGTCTAAGGCTTCCTAGTAAGTGTTTCCATAGACTGTGAAATCATCCATTTATACCTCCACACATTCATGAATAAGATCGACAAACATCCCTAGTACTGCTCGTTGAAAAGTGGCAGGGGCATTACACAATCCAAATGATAAGACCCTATAGGCATAGGTGCCCCAAGGACAAGTAAAGGTAGTCTTGTCCTAGTCCTTGGGTGATATAAGAATATGATTGTACCTGTTGTACCCATCTAGAAAGGAAAAGTACTTTTTTCCAGACAAGGTATCTAGAACTTGGTCAATGAAAGGAAGAGGAAAGTAGTCTTTTAGAGTGGCCTTGTTGAGTTCCCAGAAATCAACCCAAATTCTCCATTTCCTAGTCACTTTCTTTGGGACCACTACAAGTGGGGATACCNGTGGTATGGAGAAGATTTACAATGTTTAATCCTATATTTCTCTATTAGTTCTTTCATCAGCTTGGAAGTGAATTGAGTGCCTTGGTCGGTAACAATTTCACGAGGGACACCGAAGGAGGTAAAGATGTCTTCATAAATGAATTCGACAACAGACTTATCTGTGGCCCTAAATAGGGCTTTTGCCTCTACCCATTTGATGACATAGTTCGTACAAACCAAGATATAGTTCTTCCTACGGGACATGGGTGAAATTGGTCCTACAAAGTCGAGGGCCCATTTTTTGAAGGGTTCTATCATAACTTGGGACTATAAAGGCATTTCATCAGCTGACGTAGGTCTACCTATCCTTTGGAAACTATCACAACTTCTCACATACTTGGCAACATCTTTGAAAATGCTAGGCCAATAGTAACCTGAATGTAACACCTTATATGTTGTACGTTTGTCAGAGAAATGGCCACCACATGTTCCATCATGACAACTTCATAGTATTTCAGGTACCTTGTCCTCTCGGGCACATCTACGAATAATCAAATCAGGACCTATGCGAAAAATATCATGACCAACCCAAGAGTAATTAGCACTCTGTGTAATAATTTTCCTCTTTTCATGAGGTGACAAATGAGACGGTAATCTCCTAGTTGCCAGATAGTTTTCCATATCCGCAAACCATGGGGTATTGACAAACAGGGAAAAAGGATACTCATCTGGGAAACTATCATCTACAGGGGTATCATCATCCTCATTCTTTATGCAGGAAATAAAGTCATCTACTACATTATCCTTTCCAAGTCGGTCAAGCACAGTGATATTAAATTCTTGCAACAACAAGAGCCACCTACTTGCTCGGCCATTAGTTATAGGTTTGTTCATGAGAAAACTAATGACGGAATGATCGATGCGTACAAATACTTCATAACTTGAAATGTAATGACGAAACTTGTTAATAGCATGAACACCTGCCAAGAACTCTTTCTCAGTGACTGTGTAGTTCAACTCGGCAGGGGACAAGTTCTTGCTTACAAAATAAATGGCATAGGACTGTTGGTCCTCTTTCTTCCCTAATATCCCTCCTATTGCTGTGTCGGAGACATTAGTGGATATATGAAATTGGAGAGTCCAATTGGGCCCTCTAAGAACTGGTTCCACAGACAGCTTGGATTTCAAGGTTTACAAGGCAGTTTGACAATGCTCAGTCCAAACAAAATCAACATCTTTTATCAATAATCCAAACATAGGTGGAACAATCTTTGTAAAATTTTCAATAAACCGCCGGTAATATCCGACATGTCCAAGAAATATTCTTACCTCTTTATGGGTCTTTGGGGGTGGAAGTCAGACAATGACCTCAATCTTTGCAGGATCGACTTTTATCCCTTCAGATGAAACATGATGTCCTAGAACCACTCCTTCAGTTAACAATATTTTGCAATTTTCATGGCTTAGAGATAGGTTCATTTCCTGGCATCTGATGAGGAATTTTTCTAAGTTGTCTAAGGCTTCCTAGTAAGTGTTTCCATAGACTGTGAAATCATCCATTTATACCTCCACACATTCATGAATAAGATCGACAAACATCCCTAGTACTGCTCGTTGAAAAGTGGCAGGGGCATTACACAATCCAAATGATAAGACCCTATAGGCATAGGTGCCCCAAGGACAAGTAAAGGTAGTCTTGTCCTAGTCCTTGGGTGATATAAGAATATGATTGTACCTGTTGTACCCATCTAGAAAGGAAAAGTACTTTTTTCCAGACAAGGTATCTAGAACTTGGTCAATGAAAGGAAGAGGAAAGTAGTCTTTTAGAGTGGCCTTGTTGAGTTCCCAGAAATCAACCCAAATTCTCCATTTCCTAGTCACTTTCTTTGGGACCACTACAAGTGGGGATACCCACTTACTGTCGGAGATGGGATAGATAAATCCGACATTTAACAACTTTTGGATTTCCTCCTTGACTATGTCTTTGAGTGTTGGGTTCATCCTTCTCTAGGGTTGCCTAACAGGTGTTACTGTTAAGAACCAAACATCAATATAACATATAAAAACCTCAGAAAAAGTACTCAACGCCTTGAAAAAGAAATAATATCAGATAATAAGCCTCTTCGAGGGGGCAACCTCCTTTTACCTCACTTAAATGTTCAAGTACAAGATGATTCAAAATGAAAATGTCTCCTTGGTATATATAGGATACTAGGAGGTATAATTACAA
>JZKD02S0318392.1:7683-19566 GCA_000966675.3 Picea glauca | reverse complement strand
CACAATGAGGGTGTCTATATCCTGTTTCCCTCTTGCGCTCTAAAACTGCCAAATCTAGAATTGAATTCTACCTACTTTACATTAACTACCATAAATGCCTTCTACCTACTAAGGACAAGAGAGAATTGTTCAAGGTCTATTTACATTATACAAAGGTGCTCCTTCTTAATTATCTTATTTAATATGGCGCATCAATTCCAAGGTAATTTCAAAATTTGCGTGGGCGCTTGTCCAGCTGTCTTTTTCTTCCGTGCTGGCTTGCTTGAGATGCTCCTACATCATAAAACAATCAAACCCCAATAGCACACTCCCTGACTTGATCTGGAGTCCAAGGGGTTCCGTCGATGCCTTTTCATCCTCAAGGTCCAAAACCCTGCACACTAAGTAAAACCGAGTCAATAACACCTGTCTAGGTCAATGCAGTAAACATCATATCATCTATCATAATGCATCATAATCAAGGACAAATATTTTAATATCATAATAGTTCAGATCACTTGCAAGAAAGTGTCCTCAAAGAATAACTTTTCTCAGTGCACCAGAGCGGGATGTTACATACACCCCTCTTGGTCTAAATTTCATCCCGAAGTTTCATAGTATAAATGCCGAAATAAACGTATCACAGTATCATAAGTCTATCTATCAAAAAAAGATGGAAAATACTGGCGCATATCATATGCGTCCTCCCAAGTCATTGAGTGTGGACTATAACTGTGCCACTAGACCTTGACCTTATCTACCATTCGACGTCGTAACTATCGAACGCGATGATCTAAGATGCGTACTGGCTCAGCCATGAGCACTCCCTCATCCGATACCTGGAAGGAACTCATGTCAATCACATGTGTAGGATCACTAATATAATGTCTCAAAATAGATACATGAAAAACATCGTGCATACTCCTCAAAGAATCAGGCAAGGCTAGTCAATAGGCCATGGGCCCCTTTCTCTCCACAATCTTGAAAGGTCCCACGAACCTAGGAGAGATTTTAGCTCCCTTTCCAAACTTGATCGAACTCTTATGCGGTTTAACCCGCAGGAAGACTCGATCTTCGACCTCATAACTATGGTCGACTTGGTGCACATCGTCATAACTCTTCTGTCGATCCTACGCTTCTTTAATCCTTTTTCTTATGGTTTGCATTTGCTCTTCCATTTCTTGGATCACTTCTGGTCCCACCATGACCCTATCCTCAAGTCAATCCCAACTCAAGGACATCCAACATGGTCGCCCTTAAAGAAACTCGAAAGGCGCCATCTTAATGGTGCTCTGGTAACTATTTTTGTAAGCGAACTCCACTAGTGGCAAGAATTCCTCCCAACGCTTTTGTTGGTCCATCACGTACATGCGCAAAATTTGCTCCAAGGTTTGGTTCATTCGCCCAGTCTTTCCATCAGTCTCTGGGTGATACGCAGTACTAAAGTTAAGTTGGGTTCCTAAGGCCTCTTGGAAACTCATCCAAAATCGTCTAGTAAACACCGATCCTTGATCGGATATAATCCTCTTAGGCACGCCATGCAGCTTCACAATCTCACTGATGAAAACTCTAGTTANTTGTTTAGCATATTGCCCTCTCTGTGAACTTCCACCTCTCTCAGTTTGAGTATGAGGTTTCTTCCAGTCCTCCTTGGGCTTCTGATATTTGTCCTGGGCAACTGATTTGCCTCTAGGTTGACTCCTACCTCAACCTCTCTGACCCTACTTTCGGCTCATCTTCTCTTCTGCTTTCAGATCCATCTGATAAGCATATTCCACCGTTCAGATGGTTACCATGCTCATCTCATCTTGAATGTCATATCTCAGACCATTCAGGTATCTGGAAGCTTTTTCATCATCGCTCTCTCGATGACCTACCTTGATGTTCAACTTATAGAATTCTTTAGTGTATTCTTTCACCGTCATCAGCTTTTGTCTCAGGTTTTGCATCCTCCTGAACAAAGTAATTTGAAAATATCTGAGGATGAATTTTGGCTTCATATTTGCGATCATTCTGTCCCAGCTCTTGATATTCTTCTTTCCTTTGTAGTGTTTTTCAGCTTGTAGTTCATCCCACCACAATGCTGCATGTCCCTTTAATCTTGTGACATCATGCTTGACTTTCTTGTCCTCTTCGACATCTTCATAGTCAAAGTATGTGTCTAGATCTCTAAACCAGTCTAGAAACTCCTCTACATCCAGATTTCCCTCATAAACTGGAATGTCCATCTTCGCTCTTGCACCCATTCTTGCAATAGCTCTGATCAAGAATTCATTTGATGCATCTTTGGATGCAACTTCTTCTTCACGTTCATCTTCAATCTCACTCTCAGAAACACTAAGATCCCCAGCACTGACTGTACATCTTTGTGTTGTCTCCATGTCTTCGAGTCTAGCTCGTAGATCATGCATTTCTCTCTCCATGGATGGATCTGTCATATGTCTGCCTCTTCTTCATGGAATTTCCCTATCCTCTAGTGGACTGGGTGTTTGTCTGTCCCTTCTCCTTGGCGGCATGGTGAATTCTCTTTCTCTCTGCTACAAAAAGCAAAGAACCTTTATGTGCTCTAATACCAAACTAACGCCGACGCACACTCCCTCCACAACCCGTAGGTCGAAAAGGTCCATGTCAACACAGGATATTTCCTTTCCCACTAGCCTGAAGAACTCTAATGGCTCTTCTATTTCTCTATTGGGAAATCTGCACCCTTAGTAAACTCTCACGGGATCCCCTCTTTACACTTGGGATATCGAACTTTGCAACTTCGCAAATCCGGTGGTCAAGCATTGGTCACTCGAATCCCCGAAACCTGAAATAGTCAACGCTGACCTTTCCTATTTCCTTTCAGGATTTTCCTTTTCATGATTTTGGTGATCGCAATGTCGAGAAACTTGTCTCCTCAACTCTCGAATCCCGATTTGCCAAAACTTTGATACACTTGCGATCTTTGACTTTTCAATGCCACTTCACTTCATCGACACTTCAAACTTCGCAATATCATGAATCCTAATGCAATATTTTCTTAAATTCACTCCATGAAACTCTGAAGTAGTGTGCCACCTATCCACCTCTCTTACTCCTATGGTCCCACGCCATTCTCTTGGCCTTCGAGATTTTGCGGTTTGGGATATCGGGATTCCTGTTGCAAGGTTTACGGGACTTCCACCCACGAAAACCCGATACAAGTATATACGTGTAAATCCAACGGCCCTTGTGGCTTGGATATATGGTCCTTCTCCTCCTAATCTTAGAACCTTTCGACGCTTTCACTGTAACTCCTCTACTTCTCTGTGATATCTGATGGCTCATGGGACTTCATAGATTCTCCACCGAGAACTCTGACCGACCATATTTCCTCCGAGAACTCATCCTCCTATGGTCCGACATTTCTACACTTTACTTCGTCCACTTCGAAGGCTTCGAATCCTTTTGAACTTTCCATGACTCTGCATCTTTTTAGAAAAACTCTTGCATGCACTCCTTGTGGCAGAGTTTCAAGAACTTCCAAGTGTTGAAATCCCTTGACTCTGTGCACACCTGCAACAACAGTCCCTAAATTCTTCTCTCAGGTTCACAACCCTGAGACTTCACTTGGCCTACGCACTCCTTGCATGACTCCTTTTCCTGTCTGCACTTCTGTGGAAATGAGAACAAAAGCTATCTCTCCTGAGCTTTCAGAGACAAACCTCTGAACCTTTTGTCAATGCACTCCTTGCAGACACTTCAACTGCACTCCTTGCAGGAACTCTTTCTCAGATAGAGAAACAATTGAAACTCATTCCATTACCCTTTCCTCTCAGATTTCAAACATTCAACAATAAATAATTCATACATAGAATAAAAGCAATTGCATGATAGAAAGAGTAAAACATTCATGAGCATAACATTCAATGATGCATACACAGAGAATATATGAACACCATGAGTCTGAATCACAACTTTCTTTGTATTAATTTAGGACTTTTGTACATGGATTCTGCTACACAACTCTCTTCTTCTCCTCTATTCTCTTCTTCAATAATGCTTCCTTCCTTATCTATTACAATTACACAATGAGGGTGTCTATATCCTATTTCCCTCTTGCACTCTAAAACTGCCAAATCTAGAATTGAATTCTACCTACTTTACATTAACTACCATAAATGCCTTCTACCTACTAAGGACGAGAGATAATTTCTCAAGGTCTGTTTACATTATACAAAGGCGCTCCTTCTTAATTATCTTATTTAATATGGCGCATCAATTCCAAGGTAATTTCAAAATTTGCGCAGGCGCTTGTCCAACTGTCTTTTTCTTTCGCGTTGGCTTACTTGAGATGCTCCTACATCATAAAACAATCAAACCCCAATAGAACACTCCCTGACTTGATCTGGAGTCCAAGGGGTTCTGTTGATGCCTTTTCATCCTCAAGGTCCAAAACCCTGCATACTCAGTAAAACCGAGTCAATAACACCTGTCTAGGTCAATGCAGTAAACATCATATCATCTATCATAATGCATCATAATCAAGGACAAATATTTTAATATCATAATAGTCCAGATCACTTGCAAGCAAGTGTCCTCAAAGAATAAGTTTTCTCAGTGCGCCAGAGCAGGATGTTACATACACCCCCTCTTGGTCTAAACTTCATCTCGAAGTTTCATAGTATAAATACCGAAATAAACGTATCACAGTATCATAAGTCTATCTATCAAACAAAGATGGAAAATACTGGCGCATATCATATGCGTCCTCCCAAGTCATCGAGTGTGGACTATAACTGTGCCACTAGACCTTGACCTTATCTACCATTCGACATCGTAACTATCGAACGTGATGATATAAGATGCGTACTGGCTCAGCCATGAGAACTCCCTCATCCGATACCTAGAAGAAACTCATGGCAATCACATGTGTAGGATCACTAATATAATGTCTCAAAATAGATACATGGAAAACATCGTGCATACTCCTCAAAGAATCAAGAAAGGCTAGTCAATAGGCCATGGGCCCCTTTCTCTCCACAATCTTGAAAGGTCCCATGAACCTAGGAGAGATTTTAGCTCCCTTTCCAAACTTGATCGAACTCTTATGCGGTTTAACCCATAGGAAGACTCGATCTCCGACCTCGTAACTATGGTCGACTTGGTGCACATCGGCATAACTCTTCTGTCGATCCTACGCTTCTTTAATCCTTTATCTTATGGTTTGCATTTGCTCTTCCATTTCTTGGATCACTTATGGTCCTACCATGACCCTATCCTCAATTCAATCCCAACTCAAGGGCGTCCAACATGGTCACCCGTAAAGAAACTTGAAAGGCGCCATCTTAATGGTCCTCTGGTAACTGTTTTTGTAAGAGAACTCCACTAGTGGCGAGAATTCCTCCAAATGCTTTTGTTGGTCCACCACGTACATGCGCAACATTTCCTCCAAGGTTTGGTTCATTCGCTCAGTCTGTCCATCAGTCTCTGGGTGATACGCAATACTAAAGTTAAGTTGGGTTCCCAAGGCCTCTTGGAAACTCATCCAAAATCGTCTAGTAAACACCGATCCTTGATCAGATATAATCCTCTTAGGCACGCCATGCAGCTTCACAATCTCACTGAAGAAAACTCTAGTTATGTAAAGTGCCTAATACGTCGTACGCACAAGAATAAAGTGAGCACTCTTTTTCAGAGTGTCTATTACTACAAAAATCGAGTCATGTCTCCTTGCCATCAGTGTCAATCCAACAATAAAATCCATTGAAATAACCTCCCATTTTGATTCCGGAATGGCATGTGGTTGAATTAATCCTACTGGGTGTCTATGTTCAGCCTTTACCTATTGACACTCTAGACATATGGCCACATAGTTGACTATGTCGAGCTTCATTCCCTTCCAGAAGAATAAGGGTTTAAGGTCTGCCCTCATCTTCGTGACCCCCGGGTGAGCCATGTAAACTGCTCTATGAGCCTCGTTCAGGATCAACATCCTCAACTCGTCATTTGGTGGTACGTAAATCCAACTTATAAACCTCAATAAACCATTGCTATCAAATGAAAATCCCTCGTATCATGGTACCATCATTGTGTTTTGTCCGATAAAACCCTCGACCTCCTTGTACCAGTCATCGTCACACTGTAAAGTGAGAATCTTCTCATGTATATTTGTCTGAAGAGGAAACACCAAAAATATGTGTGGTCTCCAACTCAAAGCATCCGCCACTCAGTTCACTGTTCCCTTTATGTAAGTAATTTCAATGTCGTACTCGCTAAGCAATTCCCACCAATGCCATTGTCACGCGTTCAGGTCGCTTTTCATAAAAGGGTGTTGTAGTCCACAATGATCAGTCTTTAGTTCAATTTTTCATTCAAAAAGGTAGTGTTTCCAAACCTTCAAGGCATATATGATGGCTAATAACTCCAAATCATGCATCGTGTAGTTCTCCTCATGCCTTCTCAGTTTCCTCGAAATATAAGCAATCACTTATCCGTCTTGCATCAAGACTCCGCCTAAACCTTCCTTGGATGCATCTATGCATACCAAGAAGTCCGCATCCATGTCAGGGACCTTTAGTATTGGCGCTATCGTCAATAACTCTTTAAGCCTTCRAAATACCTCCGCGCATTCTCGGTCCAAAAAAACTTCTTGTTTTTCTTCTGCAATTCCATGATYGGATTTGCTAACTTTGAAAATCCCTCGAAAAACCATTGATAGTATCCTGCTAAACCCATAAAGCTACGCAYTTATGTGACATTCATCGACACATGCCATTCCATAATAGCCTCGACCTTGGCTAGATCCACGACGATACCTTCACCGGAGATGACATGCCCTAAGTAGTGAATCCTCGATTGAAAAAAAAAGAATTTGGACAACTTCTCGTACAATTTGTTCCCTCGCAGACATTGTAGTACCAAGAAAAAGTGCTCTCCATGCTCCTCAGTCATACGAGAGTAAATCAAGATATCGTCAATGAATACTTGGACGAACTTGTCCAAGTATTCACGGAACACCCCATTCATCAAACTCATAAATACCCCTAGGGAATTTGTCAGTCCAAACAATAAAACAATAAACTCGTAATGTCCAAATCTCATCTTAAAGGTGGTCTTAGGGACGTCATCCTCCTTAATCCACAACTGGTGATACCCTGATCACAAATCGATCTTAGAGAACATCATCGCACCCTTCATTTGATTGAATAGATCATCAATTCTCAGCAAGGGATATTGATTCCTGATCGTGGCCTTATTCAGTTGATGGTAGTCTATGCAAAGCCTCCATGATCCATCCTTCTTTCATATGAAAATAACCGGTGCACCCCACGGTGAAACACTAGGACGTATCAGTCCCAGGTCAAAAAAATCCTTCAGTTGCATTTTCAACTCTTGTAACTCCGGGGTTGACATACGATAAGGCATTCTTGCTATCGGTTCAATCCCCAATTTTAGGTCTATGGTAAAATCCAACTCTCTCTCCGGTGGCATCCCATGTAACTCCTCTGGAAACACGTCCACAAACTCTCTCACCAACGGAAGGTGTTCTAAACCTTCTGCTACTCCCTTCTCACATACTCTTCACAAAGCTTGTTCTAAAGCTTGCACCCCTTGCACATACTCTTCCGTAGTTGTAAGGAAGAAATGAACCTTAGGGAAACTCCCTGGTTTCAGCCTACAATCACATGCCTCTGTCCCTCATCATCGACCAAGCTCAACAATTTTGTCTTACAGTTGAGTATCACCTCATGTGACTCCAACCAATCCATACCAATCACGACATCATAATATCCTAATATCGTTACGTATAGGTTGGCCCTCGTGACAAACTCTCCCAGGTTAAGGGCACAACCCGTAACCTTTCCTCCAACCTTCTGTTTGGCTGCTAAATCCATCTCTACGAAGCTAAACTCATCCTGTTCAACTGCCTTTACCTTAATCCTTTTTAGTGCCTCACCAGAAATGAAACTCTCGGTATCACTGGGATCTATCAAAACACTAAGGGTCTGGTCAGCGACGGTACCTATTGTCTCAAGCACAGTCGACTGGTGCTCTGCCTGGCAGTTATTCATCTCTACATGAATCCGATGGGTCTTTCCCATATCTCCCACTATAGTGGGTCCAACTGATCTAGACACTTTGGTCCTCTCCACAGGACAGTCGCACTAGTAGTGTGGCTCCCCACACGTCCAACACCCCTTCTTTGGCCCAGTAGTCCTGGTACCTGAAGTAGAAGATGATGGCCCACCGGCCTGGAAATCTGGTCTGTTCTGTTGAATAGGCCTAAACTACTGTTGCTGCGGGCGATGCTGCTATGGATGTTGTGTTCCCTGATAAGGTATCCGCGACTGAGGTGGTGGTCGTCGGGGCATGGTGAAATTGGATCCCCTCTGGAAGCCAAAATATCCCGACGTATGTCTCACTGGTGTCTGGTGCTGTTGTGTTCCATATGAAACCTGCCCTGCTGGTCTCGCTGGAGTCCTGGTCTGACCCCCACTGATAAGCTCCTCCCTTGCTATGAGGGCCTTCTGGACAACATCGTGCAAGGTTTGAGGCATCAAAATCCTGACCTTTGCACACAGGCTGTCGTTAAGGCCAAACAAGAACCTGTTGACCTTAATTTTTTTTGTGTTAAGGTGCAGAGCATACCGGAGTAGCTCCATAAAATGGGCCTCGTACTCAGGCACCATACAACCTCCCTGTCCTAAGGTGTTGAACTCATTGAGCTGATGCTCAATGAATTCCTCTGAAAGGTACCTCTCTTGGAAACGTTTCTCGAAAAGTTCCCATGACATGTCTTCAATGGCCATGTTTAGCTATGGTAGGAGCATCTTCCACCATAGAAGAGCACTCCCCTTCAGTTGAAATACCGCCATGCGGACCTTCATGTTGGAGGTATAATCACGAAGTGCAAAGAACATCACCATCTTCTCCAACCATGCCTCGGTGGCTGCGTCGTTCGAGACACCAAAGAACTCGAGAAATTTGACCTTCTCGAGTTCATGGTGAATGCTACTAGTAACGGTTGGTGCACGCGGAGGAACCTTAGCAAGTGTCGATGCCCTGGCCTCATCTCTATCCAAATGGCTGATCAGTCCCTCGGACATGTTCTGAAAAGGATCTCATCATTTCGATTACATCGCCAAATGTTATTTTCTCCTGCCCAAGAACCTGTTCGTCTCCCTGGGGTTTAGACCCCTCAGGTGTGGATGCTACTAGAGGCGTCGCGCCTCCTCCCCTAGCACCCCATCATCTGAATCCACGACATCCTCTAACCATGATTACCTGCACGCACACAAGTCAACTCAATTAGCAACAGTATAATCAAATCATAACAATGAAANTTATGTGACATTCATCGACACATGCCATTCCATAATAGCCTCGACCTTGGCTAGATCCACGACGATACCTTCACCGGAGATGACATGCCCTAAGTAGTGAATCCTCGATTGAAAAAAAAAGAATTTGGACAACTTCTCGTACAATTTGTTCCCTCGCAGACATTGTAGTACCAAGAAAAAGTGCTCTCCATGCTCCTCAGTCATACGAGAGTAAATCAAGATATCGTCAATGAATACTTGGACGAACTTGTCCAAGTATTCACGGAACACCCCATTCATCAAACTCATAAATACCCCTAGGGAATTTGTCAGTCCAAACAATAAAACAATAAACTCGTAATGTCCAAATCTCATCTTAAAGGTGGTCTTAGGGACGTCATCCTCCTTAATCCACAACTGGTGATACCCTGATCACAAATCGATCTTAGAGAACATCATCGCACCCTTCATTTGATTGAATAGATCATCAATTCTCAGCAAGGGATATTGATTCCTGATCGTGGCCTTATTCAGTTGATGGTAGTCTATGCAAAGCCTCCATGATCCATCCTTCTTTCATATGAAAATAACCGGTGCACCCCACGGTGAAACACTAGGACGTATCAGTCCCAGGTCAAAAAAATCCTTCAGTTGCATTTTCAACTCTTGTAACTCCGGGGTTGACATACGATAAGGCATTCTTGCTATCGGTTCAATCCCCAATTTTAGGTCTATGGTAAAATCCAACTCTCTCTCCGGTGGCATCCCATGTAACTCCTCTGGAAACACGTCCACAAACTCTCTCACCAACGGAAGGTGTTCTAAACCTTCTGCTACTCCCTTCTCACATACTCTTCACAAAGCTTGTTCTAAAGCTTGCACCCCTTGCACATACTCTTCCGTAGTTGTAAGGAAGAAATGAACCTTAGGGAAACTCCCTGGTTTCAGCCTACAATCACATGCCTCTGTCCCTCATCATCGACCAAGCTCAACAATTTTGTCTTACAGTTGAGTATCACCTCATGTGACTCCAACCAATCCATACCAATCACGACATCATAATATCCTAATATCGTTACGTATAGGTTGGCCCTCGTGACAAACTCTCCCAGGTTAAGGGCACAACCCGTAACCTTTCCTCCAACCTTCTGTTTGGCTGCTAAATCCATCTCTACGAAGCTAAACTCATCCTGTTCAACTGCCTTTACCTTAATCCTTTTTAGTGCCTCACCAGAAATGAAACTCTCGGTATCACTGGGATCTATCAAAACACTAAGGGTCTGGTCAGCGACGGTACCTATTGTCTCAAGCACAGTCGACTGGTGCTCTGCCTGGCAGTTATTCATCTCTACATGAATCCGATGGGTCTTTCCCATATCTCCCACTGTAGTGGGTCCAACTGATCTAGACACTCTGGTCCTCTCCACAGGACAGTCGCACTAGTAGTGTGGCTCCCCACACGTCCAACACCCCTTCTTTGGCCCAGTAGTCCTGGTACCCGAAGTAGAAGATGATGGCCCACCGGCCTGGAAATCTGGTCTGTTCTGTTGAATAGGCCTAAACTACTGTTGCTGCGGGCGATGCTGTTATGGATGTTGTGTTCCCTGATAAGGTATCCGCGACTGAGGTGGTGGTCGTCGGGGCATGGTGAAATTGGATCCCCTCTGGAAGCCAGAATATCCCGACGTATGTCTCACTGGTGTCTGGTGCTGCTGTGTTCCATATGAAACCTGCCCTGCTGGTCTCGCTGGAGTCCTGGTCTGACCCCCACTGATAAGCTCCTCCCTTGCTATGAGGGCCTTCTGGACAACATCGTGCAAGGTTTGAGGCATCAAAATCCTGACCTTTGCACACAGGCTGTCGTTAAGGCCAAACAAGAACCTGTTGACCTTAATTTTTTTTGTGTTAAGGTGCAGAGCATACCGGAGTAGCTCCATAAAATGGGCCTCGTACTCAGGCACCATACAACCTCCCTGTCCTAAGGTGTTGAACTCATTGAGCTGATGCTCAATGAATTCCTCTGAAAGGTACCTCTCTTGGAAACGTTTCTCGAAAAGTTCCCATGACATGTCTTCAATGGCCATGTTTAGCTATGGTAGGAGCATCTTCCACCATAGAAGAGCACTCCCCTTCAGTTGAAATACCGCCATGCGGACCTTCATGTTGGAGGTATAATCACGAAGTGCAAAGAACATCACCATCTTCTCCAACCATGCCTCGGTGGCTGCGTCGTTCGAGACACCAAAGAACTCGAGAAATTTGACCTTCTCGAGTTCATGGTGAATGCTACTAGTAACGGTTGGTGCACGCGGAGGAACCTTAGCAAGTGTCGATGCCCTGGCCTCATCTCTATCCAAATGGCTGATCAGTCCCTCGGACATGTTCTGAAAAGGATCTCATCATTTCGATTACATCGCCAAATGTTATTTTCTCCTGCCCAAGAACCTGTTCGTCTCCCTGGGGTTTAGACCCCTCAGGTGTGGATGCTACTAGAGGCGTCGCGCCTCCTCCCCTAGCACCCCATCATCTGAATCCACGACATCCTCTAACCATGATTACCTGCACGCACACAAGTCAACTCAATTAGCAACAGTATAATCAAATCATAACAATGAAA
>JZKD02S0318391.1:310202-328410 GCA_000966675.3 Picea glauca | reverse complement strand
AGGCTCTTCTTCTTTCCCCTCCAAACTTACTTATTTGAGAAAATTTGAAGATCACTCTTACCCACCTATACACAGTGTATTATGAAGCAATATCCATTGTCCACCGATTCAGTGGCCGGGAATCCCCATCATCCATCAATATATCCTATATTGACAACGATTATTTATCCCTAGCCTATGCAATAAAACCTTCTTAGACACTTAGGAATTTCGTCTTTCTTCTCTTCAAACTTTCCCTCTCATGATCGACACACTAGTGGAAAGATCAGTTTGTCATGTCAATGCACCCACAACAAGATCATTTTGTCCCGCCAAAAAGATCGCTTTGTTCTGCCGACACACAGGCGGCACGATCGCTTTGTCCTACTGATGCAACGGCGGAAAGATCAGTTTGGGTCATCGATACGTAAGAATACATGTCTCAATGCAACCAGCAAGTAAATTGCTTTCCCTCGGGGATTGATACACCAGTGAACAAATCGTATTGGCGGCTGACACACAGGTGAATAGATAGCTTCCTCTTCGAGAGCTCAATGTCCACTGCACTACCCACGGGATTGATAACATTCGAGCCTTCCAATGCGAATAAATTGCTATGGCTCTTGCCTCTTGACTGATAATCCTAAGAAACCTGCTTGTTAAATTAATTAAGCTTTCAATCATACTTCATTTATTGCTTGTGGGCTCGCTTGGTCTGGTACTTTTACACTTTGACTTGGATCAATTTATGATGATACATGGTGCTTCATCGATAAAGAAACCTCATTCAAGTGGGGAGAAGTCTACAAAATGTTCAACAATTAGACTTTCCTATATATGTTCAACAATTAGACTTTCCTATATCTAATAGAACAAGATCTTGACCTCGACATGTACAAAGACATCAAGAGATATAAGTTGCATAATATTTCAGCTTGTGCAATGGTTTTCCCTTGTGCATAGAGGCCATCGGCCTCTTGGATAGTAAATCATGTCAACTTAGACGATAGACATATAATCAATGCAAAGGGCCAACCAATTGCTTCTTTCCAACCCTTAGTAATCATTGCTTACTATCACTTAGGTGAAGTGGAAAAGAGGTTATATGAGGAAATGGTGAAAGGGTTCCCCTAAAATCTGAGGGATCTCTTGAAGAGTTGGTATAAGTCAAGTAAACATTTCAAGACCAGGTCTTATAATGAGTATCCTACAAATTCCCTTAGGTTTCCATACCAGTATACAATGGCCATGTTATGTAGGCTCTATAGGGAACTGGATGCACAAAAGTTAAAGATATCGTGGGTACTCCTTATTCATTATGTTACGTCCTCCGGTTCATCATTCAACTGGACAAATATTTTATCCTCAACATTGAAACAAGCACTCACTTCCACCAAGCACATGGCCCATGGAAAATTTTCCAACTTCCACATGTCATCCTACTTGCTCGACATGATGTGTGTAGTGCAGACATACCTAGGGATGTGCCGAGCATGGAAACCAAATGATCCTTTAGCCCATATTTACTGTAAAGTGCTATGGAAACACAAATATTGTCTCGATTGTCAAAAAAATTGTGAACATTTCTTGATTCTACTATACCAACTTTTATTCTACTCACATGTGCCCTGCATGACATATAAATCTCATACCATTGTAGGGAGAGTAGGTGATCGATACCTACTTGAGTATGGAACATACATCAAGGTTTATGGGGCCACCAAAGCTCCTCATCTACTCCCAAAATTTGTACTTGATAGGTTGGTTCTACAAGAGATAGCCTATCTGACCACCTCTCCTGCTCTAGGTTAGTTCTTACTCATTCGAGGACATTAAAGAAGCCTAGGAAGAAGTGAACACCTTGGCCTCTTTCCACTTCGATAAAGAAATATTTTGTAGGCATGATCCCCTGAAGGTCGTCAGTACCCATTGTAGCAACCACAAATATAGATGGAGTTACGTGTTAGATGTATGGGAAGAGGAAGAAATCCGCTACAGAGCAATAACCTACCACGACATAATTTTCAGAAGAGGAAGAAATCCATTGTAGAGAAAGAACCTACCATGACATAATTTGCAGAATAGGAAGCAAATCTCAACCTAGATGCAAGATAGAAGAGAGCAAAGGGACAACGAAGCATTGGAAAAAAAGCAAGAAGAAAAAGAGAACTAATTAAAAGCATAGGAAAAGATAAAAAAGAAGGAGTAGGAGGTAACAAAAGCAACAACAAAGAAAAGAGAAAAAAGAAAAAAAAAACTTGAAAGAACAAGAAGAAGCTAAATGGAAAAGACAACAAGTAGCGGCAGCATAAACATAAACATAGAAAAATCAATAGCGGAAGTGGAGGCACAATGGAAGAAAGAAGAAGAGGAGATGAAAAGAAAGCAAGAGGAAGAACAAGGCTTCGACCCCATGAACACGAATATCCTTGGATCATCCTCAGATGCACCCCTAACTAGAGGAAATTTCCCACTAGGAGAGTTGGGACTAGGTGCATATACTCCATCAAAGGCCCAAAAGGTAGCCAAACTAAACTCCTTCAAGTTTGACAGGGAGTCAGGCAAGATTATATAACAAAAAATTAGAAAGCTACTAGTAACTGGAGTGGCCCCATTATCATCAGTAACAATGGAGAAAGTTGTGGTAGAAAATATTAGAGATGACGCCCTGTCAATCGCTTCAACTGGCGTGGCCTTCACACAAGCTTACAAAAAAAACTTGGGGAGCATGATGCAGGAAATATAGGAATACAAAGAACGAATAAGAAAACTAGAAGAAGATATGTGATTCTATAAAGAAGACAGAACCAACATCCAAGAATTTAGAGTAAGTGCAATAGCAGTAAGGATACCCACGGTTTGGCCACTGAACTCTATGTTGGAATACAAGTATTCCAGATCAAAATAACCCAAATTAAGGCACAACTAACAAAAACCCAAGCCAAAAGGATGGAATTCACTGTGATTAGAGAAGCTTTGGATGAAATGAAGCAGTGGGCAATAGACAACCCAAATGCACGAGAAGAATTATCAAGAATGACATATTGAGAAGGTGAGCTCAACTACATTGCTCTCGCCAATTGCCAGTAAATAGGGGAAAAGTTGTAAAAAGAACTAAAGAACTCAATGGGAATATGCACTAAACTTCACAAGGCAACAATAATCTTGACCGTTAAATGCCATTTTCCCCAATTTGGAGAATTAGGAGAGCCAAGACCAAATGAGATACACGTCGAATTGGAAAAAAACATGTGAGCTAGAGAAATGGCTGCAGAGACTCCTCTCAGAGTAGACACTACCTTAATGGATGAGCATTTTGTGAAAGCAGCTAGATCACAAAGTATGATCCAAGCCTTCTTACCCAACCAATATATAGACATGAAAACTATCTCTCAAGATTCCACAGCCCACGAGATCGCCCTAGAATCTCTACTATACCACATACTACTTTCTATTTTTGTATATCATGAAGCCAACAAGTACATGTTTTGAAGGGGATATGGAACTTTGTAATTTTGGGAGAACTAATTTTTTTGAAAATAATAGTGAGAAGTTCTCAGGGCCATTTTGACGGAGAGAAATGCATGCTTTTCTTGTAGTTGTTCTACCGAGACTTGTTTCCAGGGAAAGTTTGGTTGTTGTGAAGCACTGTAAGAGTTTCCTTTTCATAAATAGACTTTTCTTTTGTGAATGGATATCTTTCATGGTAATGATTGTTCTTTAATTATGAATTTTCCGAGATGGTGAGTAGATTTGCATGTATGAGTTAATGTACAAGATTTCTCAAATAGATCTAGAAGATTAGAGGCCAGGAGGATCATCAAATAAGATCATTAAATAAATTTAAAATGTACGAAATTAAATAGCATATAGGATATTGGGGAAGAATTTCTCATGAAGCATAGAAACAAGTAGAAGATGAGTGGCTAGTATGCATTAAGATTTGGGACTTTGTTGAAGACACAACTACTCAATGCAAATTACCCTCGCTTGGTCCTCTTGAACATTTTTACCCTATAGATCAAGTGATGCAAAAAATTGAAGACATGATTTAGCAACACAAAGTATAGATCTAAAGTATATCAACTATTGACAAGGCGCATGCCCAAAGGTTTATTACGGATGAAGTTAGAAAGGCAACTCAATTGAAATGTTATTTTTCGAAAACAGAAAGATATATAAAAAATGATTAATATGGAATTACCAATTTTAAAAGCTCCCCAAAGACAACATGTTTTCCTGCATAGTGACTTATGTAATATGATTTTTTTTAAGTGGGAAAAAAATGTGTTGTGATAGGCACTACAACTCTCTATTTTACCTTCTATTTTGATATTTCCCTAAAAAATGGAGCCTCCTTATTTCTATGAACTTAAGAGAAAGCCTCATAAGTCCCTTCATCATTCAAAAGACTCTTTTGGTAATGCATGTATCGCTTGGAAAATGAACAAGCACTTAATGTGAAATCTAAATTTGAGTCGACAAAGTTACTTTCAACTCCTCTGAATAGTTCAGAGGAGTTACGTCAAACCCCTCCAAGCAGTTTGGAGGAGTTACTTCAAACTCCTCCAAGCAGTACGGAGGAGTTCCTTTCGTTCGTTCTGATGCACAACATTATCGCAAGAGTTGAGGAAAACTCCTCTGATCATATCAGAGGATTTACTTCTAACTCCTCTGATATGTTCGGAGGAGTTACCTTTAACTCTTCTGAATGGTTCGACAAACTTGTTCTTAACGCTTCCAACCTAACATACCCAACTACTGCAATAAATACCATTTATTAACCGTGAGGCTATATAAAATGGAATTCCATTTGAGTTTAGTATTTGCAATTGAACATGGAAATAACAAAGGATAAAGGTGCCAAGTTGAACGTCGTTTGGATCCCTCCCCTATCCATGTCCAACACGTGACAACATAGATCGGGTAACATTACCACTCTCTTTCCATTTTGTTTAAAGCTAAGGTTAGATCTTTGATCTAATTTTTTCTTTCCCCTCTACCCTAGACCATAACCCTTCCTTACTAGCCATTCGCCGCTTCACGCTCACCAGGCCCTTCCCATTTTTCACCAGCCTTAGACTGGTTCTCAATCTACCCCTAGCTTCGAAGTATACAAGCAATCGACCTTTTCCCCCCTTTTTTCAAAAAATCATGATGGACTTTTTCCTATCCCCGTGCTTAGCCATTGCAACCCCCCAAAATCATATAAGGAATGGAGGCTTTGCCCTAAGTGAGCCCTAAACGTCACCTCCTACTCCTCTAAGCTTTCCATAGTGCTCTCGATCATTTTATTTGTTCGCGGGGAATCCCAATTTGGAAAACTTTATAGTAACTCTTTGAGCATATCGAAGAAGTTACTACTAACTTCTTTGATATGCTTGAAACAGTTAACATCAACTCTTCCACACACCTTCATAGTAAATGGAAACTAACTCCTCCAATCATATTAGAGGAGTTACTTTTAACTCCTCTAATACGATCGGAGGAGTTCCCGATAAGTGCTCCAAGCTCCTCTATGCAATTTGACTAACCCTTCCAAGTACATATCGGAGAAGTTACTAACAACTTCTTTGATGTGCTCGAAGGAGTTGTTACTAACTCCTCCTATATGCTCGGAGGAGTTGTTACTGACTCCTTCGATCTGCATTAAGGAATTTATTTTATTATGCTCTGATTTTTCTTTTCCAGGATGATGCCCAAGCTTTTTCACCCCAAAATCTCACTGAGCATTGTCTACTATTAACTTGAAATTTACAAGAAGCATCTTTCCATGACTGGTTTTCATTAATTCTTATAAATTTCTTGATCATATAACTATTTTCAAATAACATGCTCTAGATTTATCCTATCTGCAAATTCAGACATGTCACAACAAAAGAAAACAACGATGAAACCAACAGGGGCTAAGCCATTCAGCAGCTCCAAGCAGACAATAGAGACAAAATGTGTTGGGACCATATACGACGATACATCAGGACTTCTGGACAAAGATGGGGAAACTTTAAAATGGGGAGAAATATATTATATGTTTAAGAAATCAAACTTCTTGACGGAGGTAGAGGAACCAGATGAGCTCCAGGTGTTTAGGAACATCAAAAAATCTTGAATTTTCAAAGTGGTCGCACATCCAACAGTTTTCCCTTGTGCAGATGCCATCTTTTGGATTTTGAAAAATGTAGACTTAGATAGTAGGTATGTATTTAATGCAAGAAAATAATTGATAGCTTCATTCAAGCTTGCTAAGTGTTACCATATTGAAGCTGGAAACAAAATACTAGATGATCAACTCCTCAGTGAGTTGGAGCTCACGCTGAAAGACTTATTCCCCGCATGGTATAAAGAAGACAAGCAGTTCAAATATCGACCCAAGACTCGATACCCACAACTAATTTAAGGAGACCCTACCAATATATGGCAGCCATGTTGTGTAGGTTGTATGGGGAACCATATGCAACACACTTTCCTTTATCACACATGCCTCTAATTTATTTTTGTGCAGATGTAGGGGTCTTATTCAACTGGGAAGACATATTGTCCAAAAATCTCAAGGATGTTATTTTCGCAGTTATACAAGCACAACCAGAGAGCTTCCCTAGTTTCCATATGCCTTCATATATTCTAGACATAATGTGCATCTCTCACAAGTACCCGAACATAGGATGGAGTTGGTTACCCGTTGATATTGTTATTCACATCTATTGTAAGGTGCTTTGGGAGCACAAATATCAAATGAATTATCAAAGAATCAGTGAACACTTCCTTGCCCCGTTGTACGAGTTTATTTTTTGCACCTCCCCACCTCGTATGACTGACAAGGTCAAATCAATTATAATAAGGATTGGAGATTGGTATTTAATGGAACACGACACATATCTAAGGATATATGGTGCAATGAAACCACCCCATCTACTTCCTTAGTTCATCCCTGACAAGCTTGTGCTCCAGGAAGTGGCATATAAAACCATCATACATGGGGTCGAAGGAATGTTATATAGATCAAAGAAAGAAATTTGGCCTCCATTACCTCTTTACATTGGCAACTATTTTTTTGAAAATACCAAACTAGCCCAGGTGGAAGTAGACGTCTTGCTTTCCTACCATTTTGGAGAGGAAAGATTCGGGAGGCACGACCCAAAAAACATTGTCAAAGACCACTTTCATAGCAAGAGACTCCCATGTGAGTATACCATTGAGTTCTGGAAAGAAGAAGAAGTACATCAAAACGTCGGGACTTATGACGAGGTCATTTTCAATAAGCGGGGTCAGCCAAAAGGTAGAATCGGAGACGAAGAAGTTGCAAGAGAAGCAGCCAGAAAAGATGCAGCAAGAGATGAAGCTAAGAGATCTTCTCCCATCTCCATCTCAACTCATTCAGGTTCCGCAGAAGAGGATGAAGAGGCACCAACAGATAAAAAGAGAAGAGACAAAGAGAAGGTATTGAAGAGGAGAAATGATGCTAAAAAGAAACAAAAATTAGAAGTTGACAAAGTAAATGACAGGGCAGAAAATGAAGAAAAAATCAAAAGCAGAGGCCCAAATGAAAGTTGTTGCAGAAAAGGAAAAAGAGTTAGATGAAGTGGCAAGAATAGCAGCAAAATTAGCAAAAAAGGAAGCAACGGATAAAGCTATTGAAGAATAAAGGCAGAAGAAGAATGCAGATGATAGAGAGGGTGACACACACCCGATGGACTTGGATTTACCTGGAACATCCAACGCAGGTGCAGGAGCAGAAACAATGAGCAGTGGTTTAGGTCTTGGGCCCTGGGAACCTTTTCAATCGATCGAAATATCGGATCAACATAGTTTCACATATGATAGTAAAACCAACCGAATCATGCAAGAAAGAGTGAAAAAGGTACCAGCAACAGAAAAAGCTCCTTTGTCAGTAGTGACTCAGGTCCCTGTTGCAAGAGATGTCAAGGAATACCATGTGGCAACAACTAGGGTAGGATTTGCATTCATGGATTCAATTATGGACAATATACAGAGGTTGTGTCATCACAATGAAGAAAAAGAATTGAGGATCAAAGAGCTAGAAGAGAGACTCCAACAAGTAAATATTAATGAAAGGAGTCTTCTCAATTTTAAGACCAATGCGAAAAAAAGTGAGGAATGATTTCGAAGGTGCCATCATTGATATGTATTCCAACTTGCATCTCTTCCAAAATGTGGTTGCAACGGTTATTGAACAAAACAACTGGATATAGATGCAGTTGATACAATACAACACTATCTATGAGGGTATATCAAACATTGATACCTGGATAACAAAGAATCTGAATGCACCTCCAGAGCTATATAGACCCTAAATATAAGCAAGGAAGACATACCTATATTCATTATATCATTGCCCATAGGTAGGGAAAAGGGCAGGCAAAGAAGTAACCAAGGAAATTGGGATCTGTCCAAGGACTCATAATGTTACCCAAGAGTTGATAAGGAATGTCTCCTTCCAAGATTTGGATGAACTTGGGAATAATTTGGTCACAGAAGAGTTGGTGAATGCGGTCCAGAAAAGCACAAGTCAAAGGAGACAAATAGACAAAGCATCAATCTTTGTCTCTATCGATCTTATTGACCATCATCTACTACAGTCGATGAAGATTCACACTATGATACATGCTTATATGACAAGAATGGAGAAAGATATGAGTGCCCTTGATGATAGCATCATCCTGATCAAAGCAACACTGGAACAACTATCTTACATGAAGATCGAGTCACTGTATAACCAGTTGGATGTTTGGACAACTTATCTCTGGAGCAAAAGTTCATAGGAAAAGAACAAACAATTGTTTTCCTCTCGTCATTTTCCTAACTACCTAAAATTTCGTCATTTTTTACACTTGTCATGAGAAAAGGGAATGTGAACAATTTTGTAACTTCCTCTTAAAGAAGAAGGAGAAAAGACAACTATGAGTTACAACGTTTTGTATAAAATAGATTAGGGACTCCTTTAACAAGGACCTTTTTTTGGCTTTTCAAGCATTGTATAGACCAATTAAAGACCACTTTCCGAACTAAATGGGGAACTTATGCTTATAGAAGAATTCCCTTTGGTCTTATGAACGCAGGAACTACCTTTCAAAGAGCAATGGACATTGCTTTCAAAGGATTTGTGGTTTACCTTGATGATGTCACCATTTATTCTAAAAAAGAGAAGACCACCCAAAGCATCTGAAACAGATTTTCGAACGTTGCAAAAAATATGGGATTTCACTTAATCCTAAGAAAACTATATCCATTGTTTCAGCAGGTATTTTATTGGGACATGTTATTTCCAAAGACGAGATTTCGGTAGATACAGAGAGAACCAAGGCCATTCTACAAATTTCTCCACTGCACAACAAGAGGTCCATGTAATCATTCTTCGACGGAATCAATTTCGTAAGAAGGTGTGTTCCATATTTTGTTGAAATTGTAAAACCATTATAGAAGATGATTAAAAAGGACACACAATTCAAATGGACACCATTGGAGAAGGGAGCATTTGAAAAAATTAAAACTGTTATATCCAATGCACCATCTCTTCAAAGTCCTAATTTTTCCAAAGATTACCTGCTATATATGTTCGCATCCAATCATTCTTTAGCAACAATACTCATGCAAAAGGATGGACAAGGAGATGAATACCCTATCGCGTTTATGAGCACTGGGTTGCAACGCGCTGAATTGAATTATACTCCGATGCAAAAGCAAGCTTTTGTTGTCCATAAAGCAATCAAGCAATTGAGACCTTATATCCTAAAAAATCACACTAAAGTCATCGTCCCCCACCCAGAAGTAAGATCCATGTTCGTTCAAAAGGAATTGGGTGAGAGATGAGGGAATTGGATGGCAGCTCCACAAGAGTATGACCTCGAATTCAAACCAACCAACATTGTGAAAGGTCAAGGCTTGTGTAAATTGGTGACACAAGGGGCTGACATTGAAGAACAAGAGGAGGATGGTTGGCAATGTGAACCGATAATGTATATTCAACAGGTTCCATATGTTCCAGCCATTGAAGGATCATGTTACAACGATCTTAAATATTATCTGCAGCATGGCACCACTCCAGACCATCTCAATGCTAAACAAAAAATAGCGTTGCAGCTGAAATCTTTGCAATATCAATTATTACATGGTGTCTTGTTTATAACGAATTATGATGGAGTGTTACTCAGATGCCTTGAAAGACAAGATGTTGATAAAATCCTAAAAGATATGCATAATGGACCAGCTAGTAGTCATTTCTCAGGAGACATGACAACTCATAAGGTGTTGAGAGCAGGATACTACTGGCCCACTCTCTTCAAGGATGCTCACGCATACTTGAGAAGCTGCGAAGCATGTGAAAAGGTCGCGGGAAGGGAACACAAAGTTGCTCTTCCTCTCCAACCTGTAGCAATGGAGGAACCCTTCGAGCAGTGGGGCCTAGATATCATTGGTGAGATAAATCCTCATTCATCTAAACAACATGGGTACATTATGACCGCAACTGATTATTTCACACGTTGGATTGAAGCAATACCTTTAGTCAAAGTGAATGAGGAAGTAGTAATTAATTTTTTTGAGAAACACATTATCACGAGGTTTGGAATTCCTAACTATTTAGTATTTGATAATGCTACTTACTTCTCATCTTTGAAATTATCTGAGTATGCATACAATGAAACCCAACTTCTATTAATGAAACATAAATACAGTGAAACCCAACTTCTATTAATGAAACATAAATATAGTGAAACCCGAATTCTATTAATGAAACATAAATACAGTGAAACCCAACTTCTATTAATGAATAAAGTAACATAATAATGTAGAACACAAACTATCCACATTGGTGGTAGCTTATCTATGAAGAGAAAGAGATGTCGGTTATGCTCAATCACAACAAGCATTACATCACACTCCATTGCATACTCAAAGGACCTCCTTCATCTTGACTATATATGAGAGAGTGAGAGGAGAATAATTTGCATGATGCATGTGGGATAAATTGATCTAAGTTTACAAAATTCCATAGGCATGTAAAACACTTGGACTTCTCGAGAGGTTGCCCATATCAGTATTACTCTAGCCCAGGCACGCTTAACTGCAGAGTTATGATGGGATCCAATGTAATAACACTATAGGCATGTACATAAGACCACTGGGAAATCCTTACATGAGGGTAAACATTTATTTAGTGGAAGAAGTGGATGACCACCGATATCCACTTGGACCAGTCCTCCCCCCTTGGGAAACAATGGTTCCCATTGTATTAAGTTCTTGTAGGAGATGGAATTTTTTTTACTTAATTTGAATCATGGTGAGCCACTTTCCTTGCTGAAGAAGTTGTCCTACTTTGACAACTCGATAGATTTGTATGTTCTATTGTCACCAACATGAAATTTGCTTGGAACATGATGTTGGTTGTGTCACTACTTGTACTTGACATTATCCTTTTGAAGGGTGTCATGAACCTATTGTTGGAGGTGTTAGATTTGTTCAACAAAATTGGTTGCACAATCTATCTTGGTCTCTGTCAATGAAGATGCAGTAGGAATAGCTACATCAATGGGGGATAATGGTTGGAACCCCAAGCACATCTGAAAAGGGTTGTGGCTAAGAGAGATATGAAGGGATGTATTATAGCTATGTTAAACATATGGAATGCTCTCATTCTTTGGAAGGGAGAGCCTATAGATTGGACCATTGGGTAAATGAGCACTGGGCACCAAGTCAATGGAATGCTTGACTTGGCAGTGCAGAGGCACCCTTGTAGGTGAAAAAATATCCCTATGCTC
Organism: Picea glauca; assembly: GCA_000966675.3. Taxonomy (NCBI): domain Eukaryota; kingdom Viridiplantae; phylum Streptophyta; class Pinopsida; order Pinales; family Pinaceae; genus Picea; species Picea glauca. The sequence goes on along the minus strand of JZKD02S0318391.1, from coordinate 316,657 downwards.
CTCTATAATCTTGTCGACCTACTTTTGTTATATAGAAAGGTATTGGGTTGAAGTTGTGGTTGCCGCAGTGACCTTCTTTTCACCTTCTAACCGCATCATGAAGAGGGAAAACTTTGTGGTATGAGAGATTACTTTGTGGCACTATTTCGCCAAGATCAATGAAATGGCAGTAGTCATAACTACCTCTGGTATTCTGTAAAGATCACCTCTCGAAGTAACAATGGCACTATGTGACCGAGAATCATAAATAATGTGATGTTTCCACATATATGGTTGTCCCGAAATAACATCATAGACTTCGAGTGGGGCAACATCACACCATCCCTCATCTTTAAAGAGCTTGATGCCATAGGAAAAGAAACATTGTTGGATGGCGTAAAGGTCTTGTGCCTGGCTCAACCAACCAATGATGTATGGTTGTGGGTGTGGCATCATCAACAACTTCATTCTCTTGATGACCTTGACTGATATTAGGTTCTTTTGGATCCCACTATCAATAATTAAACATAGTGGGGTCCCCTTCACCCACGTCTGTGAATGGAAGAAGTGCTCCCCCTCCTAAAGTTCCTCCAACTTGTTTGGTTGGATCTTTGCGGTTACAATGTTAGCACTTGGTTCTGCATTATTGATCTACTTTCCATGTTTGAATCAAATTCTAAGTCAAGTTCCAACTCCTTTTCTTTAAGCTTGGTCAACAACGATTGTTTTGAGCGACATTCATCAGTGTTGTGCCAACGAATTTTTTGGAACTCACACCACTTTCTAGTGTCCTTCTTCGTCTTCCTATTACCTTTCTTTGCCTACGACTTGGACTGGTTGTCTCGAGGTTGTATGATGTAAGTTCACAAAACCAAAATATGTATGGATACATAATTTGGGTACATGACAAAGATGCATTTTTATATTCCTTATGGGATATTTGGTAAACTGTTGAAGCTAACTCACGACTGAGGCCATCACAAATAGCGATGGATATGCAATAAGGAAGTTGCATGTTGAAGGAGTTCCATGTGGAGGAGCTGTGTGAAGACTCTGTCAAGAAAACAAAGTCACAACCTTAATGACTGCTAAGAATCAAGCAGTGAGCCACAAGCTCATATGAATATATATACCAGAATCTTGGATTACATTTTGAAAAACATCATGTGATGAATAGAAGACTAATAATGAATCTTGACCATTCTGATAATCGAATGGTAACATGCAGGATGCACAGGTTCATGATTCATTATGGGCAAAAGATTTTGCTATTAAAGCATGCTGATGTATCCAAAGAGTTAGGATGAGCCTAACCCAGGGCTGCTCAGGAAAAGAGTAGAAAGATCACAATAAGAAGTAGATTGCATAAGTAAAGGGGGATAAAAGGAGGAACATTTTCCTCACCCTAAGAACCCTAAATTCTTTAACAGAGATGTAGGATTAAAAGAGCAGTTGTGGAAACCAGTATAGTTGGTAAAAGGCAAATAAACCCCCGGAGTATGGTTAAATGAATAAATGAGTACCTTTAACTAAATAGGCTTGGTTGAAGCCATGATTAAGAAAAGGCAGTGAGGCCTTAGAGATAACTCAATTAGACTGAAAAGTCCTAGGTGATGTAGAAAGAAATTGAAGAAGGGGAGAGCCCTCAATTCTTTTATTGTTGTGTATTATGTTTTTTCTCTAGGATGAGAAAGATGGCACACTGATGAAAGTAAATGTTTTGACACCATAGTGATGAGGATTGTATTACTGCAGAAACAGTTGAGAACTGTATGTATTGCACTCATGAAAACATTAAGGATAATGTGATGAAATGCATACAGATATGCTAGGACATGTCTGAAATTTATTTATTAATTTAAATGCTATGGTACTTGCATTTTTAATTTACATGACAACTAATGTGTTTATGACATATGTCATGTGTAGAAAGAAATAGATAGGAACTGTTGAGAAAGACAGTTGCCAATAATGAACAACCTCAATCAGAGGATGACTATGAGAAGGTTCTTGTTGAAAGATTGTTGAAGGGACTTTCAAAGTCCCCATGGAGCACCATTGATGGGATAATATTAGAGGGGGTGCTGACAGCCAAAACCAGTATAAAAAAAAAATATTCATGCCTATGTGGCACAAGGTATGAAAGGATTGGGTAAGAATCCCTTCTTAAATGTTTTACGGTCTTAATATTATGTATGGAACGTTGAAAGACAGTTGTATGCCTTGGATATCCAAGTAGTGTATGATTTAGGAAGGAGAACCTGAATGATGGAGGTGTGAACCTCTGGTAGTAAAAACTGATTGTAATCCTCAGAAGAATTCATGAACTGATATGTCATGAATACATGGACCAATCAAGGAACGATTGGAAACAAAAGTACTCATAGATAGCACGTTACATGGAATTGCTTCCAGGAAATGCACGTTTGCTTAAAGTACAAACAATGGATTTCCCATTGAGGAAGGAGGACCTTCCAACATTTCTACTTACATTGGATAGGTGTTAGAGGAAACCAAATTTGGGTGGCCATGAGTGTTGGCACCCTAGTTATTAATGAAGGATGAATGCTTAAAGGCATTCATGTGAAACTTGTAGTTTCATATACACTTAATTGGGATCATGATCATCTTATAGCCACAAGCATAGTCATGTTGCAACAATGAATGAGAATAAATAAGCCATATGGTGGAAAGCTTGGCTAAACTCCAACACACCATGGAAAAGTACTTTTCGAAAAGTATGGGAAACTTAAAATCAATGCAAGGGTTCAATGGGTATGAATGTGGCCACAAATGTTGACGCATTCATTAAAATCAATTGATATCTGAATTACACTTTGAAAATTTTGGTAGGCTGAAATGGTGCATAGGTAAGGGATGATGTATCATTTTGCTTGGTATCCTTGAATAGATGAAAATGACTTGGATTGTTAGTATGCTTGACTTTGGAGAGGTAATGTGCATGAAAACTAACAATTTGTTTGGCTGAGGAATGTTGAAATTGCAGGAGGAAATGGGTCTTATATGGCAGTATTGTAAGCCCATAAGGAAGACCAACTACCCATTGAGCCAAACTGCAAGGAATGTTGAAAGTGCAGGAAGTAAAGGAGTCTTGAATATGGCAGCGTTGTAAGCCATAATGAAGACAAACTGACTGTTGAGCCAAACCGCTATGGGAAGGAAAGTCCCATAATTATGAATCCGGTTCCTGTGCGAAACAAATATGAGAGCAAAATGTGGATGGAAATCTGCGGGTGACAGATTTACAAGAATTTTTTTTTTTGAATTTAGAATTTATGATGTCAAATGAATTTTTGTATACCTGTGATACAGGTAAAATGGGAAAGATTTGTGAAGAGAGCAGAGACGAGAAATTGAGCTCTCGGGTTTGAGGGAGAACTGTGGGAAATAGTATAATCCGATCGCATGAAATAGAGACTAACAATTTGTTTGGCTGTGTAAAGAATGAATTGCCGGGAGAAGGAGAGTATCCTTCGTCCCTATATATTACGATACCAGGAGAAGGAGAGTAACCTTCGCCCCTATCTATTATGGTACCGGGAGAAGGAGAGTAAGCTTCGCCCCTATCTATTACGGTACCAGGAGAAGGAGAGTAACCTTTGTCCCTATCTATTACGGTACCGGGAGAAGGAGAGTAACCTTCATCCCTATCTATTACGGTGTCAAGAGAAGGAGAGTAACCTTCATCTATATCTATTACGGTGCTAGGATAAGGAAAGTAACCTTCGTCCCTAAATTTAGGTGAGTCGGAAGGCTGTCAAGCTGTAAAAGCATGAAAAATGGTTATTGTTGAACCATGCGAACCCCGTGGTAAGTCGTGATTACCTAGAATATGTTGTGTTGAGGTAACACAAGTCGGAGGGACGCCTCAGTAGAGAAAGTCTGAGGGATGCCTTGACTGTAAGACTCGATAGAGTCTCTGGAATTCTTTCTGTGTGAGAAAACCTTGGCAAGGCAAGATGGATAACCCGAGGGACTGTATAACAGAGAAGGGGATGCCTGAGCCTTCGCCTGGAGGGTGAGTGACCACAAGGAAGAGGAGACCATGATAGTTCTTGTAAACTATTGGGATCATGCACACAATGGGTAGTTCTTCCTGTGCGAGAAAACCTCGGAAAGGCAAGATGGATCACTCGAGGAACTGTATAACAAAGAAGGGGATGCTTGACCCTAGGCCTGGAGGGTGAGAGTGACCACAAGGAATATGAAACCTTGATATTTCTTGTAAACTATTGATGGGGATCATGCACCCAATGGGTATGTCAAGGAAAAACAATGAGCCTGGATAACAAAACAACCATGTGGATACAAATCCACAAACTGTGCAGATAATTTTTGTGCTAAGATTATGAAATTTTCCTAGAAATTTTATGCAATGTTTTTGCATAAGACTATGATTAATGTGCTTGTTGTCCAAGAATTATCGAAAGCAGGTGACCAAGATTAAAGGTTTAAAAAAGGACCTGACAGAGGAAGAAGGATCAAAATTTATGAAACAACTGAATGAGAAAAGCATGACAGGTGCTTTTGAGAAAGAACATCGAGGACGTATTCCTTTAAGGGGGAGGTAATTGTAACACCCATGTTTCCCCCAGCTTGTAATTAATCATAAAATAAGATTACCATGCTAAGGCATGTGGACAATGTAAATGTATTATTGTTAAACTGCCCATAATTGACTGTTGGGGGGTGAAGCCTTGAAGTACGAGCCATGATATCTCTAGAGGAAAGAAATCAGTTAATAAAGAAAGGACCCGTCGTTGAATCATCAACCACCCCCATGAATGGAAGTATGGTCTAGCTATAGGATGTCAGCTCAAAGTACCATAGAGACCTGCAAACCCGAGCTTCCTTCTGACAGAAGGAACATGACAGGTTGGAAACCTTCCAGAGGAAGGAAGGTAAGATACATACAGAGACTGCAAGAGAGGAGACACAGGACGAGAGCACAAGCTCATAAGGGAGATGTGCGAACCCAAAGGAAGTGCCGAGAAAATGGCCTGGAGGACCCGAACGTGAGCTTGATGTTGAGGAAGCATCTCATAAACCTCATAGGGTCGATGTGACAGAGAGAGTTTCTCTGAGAGATGGCATAAATTCTCTAGTGAAATCATGGCTTGGCACGGGGGTGGCCAGAGTGTTAAGAATGAATGCCTATGAGCCTATGGTTGGGTGGAAAGGCGCACACCCACAGTCAGTTGGTTGGATGCAACTTGTAATAGATAAGTATCCTCATGCCCTGTGAAATTAAGCTGTAATTATATAATGAAATGGGATATACTGTGAATGACCCAGGGATGTGTATGTTTTCTTAATGGTTATACTGTATCTCTTTATTCTTGTTTAAATTGTGTATTTAAGCAAGTATGGATTGGACATGTTTTGTATTCGTAAATGCTTGCGCCCTATGGTGGCTTAAGCTAGATCCACGAACTGTGAGTTTGTCGACCTTGGGCACAATTTCATGTAGGCATGTCGACACCCCTAGTCGTTCTGAGTCCTTTGGAGGAGGGAGTTTGTTAAATCTCAGGAAGTAAAGCTTGAAATCGCCAAACCCTGAATAGTTGAAGCATCTAGGAGTTGTCGATCTGCGAGAGGACACATGTCATCAGATTGTGAACTCCGGATAAAATGCTCTGGGAGAAGCAGAGCGTTGGGAAATTGAGATTTGAAATTGCCGAAGGCCGAAGTCCCGAAGCGGACGACAACCATTGATTTTAAAGTGGACACGTGGCATCGGATCTAGAACTCTGAGAATGGAGCACTCTGGGGGAAAGTAGAGGGTGAAAGCACTAAAGTCCTGAAGGAGATCTCGATCATTGATCGATGAGGAGGTCGAACTATCGTTGATTTGGTCTTGGTTGAAAAGTGTCGAAGTCCCGAAGAGGACCAGGGTCGTCGATTTGGAGAGGATAGGTGTCAGAAGATCCGACACTCTGGAAGGATTCACTCCGGAGATTTGTGTTTGTGGAGAGCGGATATAGACCGTTGATCGAAGTAGACATGTGGCGTCCGATATACAACTCCAGGTACAGAGCACTCCAGAAGAAAAGGGTGAATGAAGGAGCAAGAACTCTTGAAGGTTGAAGAGCCGGATTTCATCAGAACTGTTCATTTTTTGAGGATAGGTGTGTTACCCATGGTTTTGGTCATCATGATGGTGTATTAATGATGGTGTACTCAAGCTCTTCATAAGAACTTTCTCCTGAGAAAAGTTACTTTCATCTCTTCCCAGAAAACTCATTTTTGAAGAAGGTTCGTAGGCTGCTAATATATTAGGGTGCGAAAATGACCCATTCTCGCAGGCTGCCTTAAGCTAGGGTGTGAACTTCTCACACTGTGTTGAATAGCTAGGGTGTGAACTCGTCCTAAAGCATGGAAAAAGATGAATTCTCGATGTTTCTAGAAGGGAATCTTCTAGAAGAATGGGTTGGCATTCGAATGGTTATCCTTGT
>JZKD02S0318391.1:285533-310192 GCA_000966675.3 Picea glauca | reverse complement strand
TTCTCATGGAAAAGGTTAAGCAAGATTCATTGGAGAATTGGTGAAAGAATTGTGTGAAGGACTTAGCTTGAACAGTAGCTTGGAGACCCTAGCAAGTCTATCAAGAGGTTTTGATATTCTTCATACAAGGATTGAGCAAGTGTGTGTTGGAGCCAAGATCCATCGAAAGGAAGCTTGCGACATCAACGTGATCAGGTTGTAATCTTTACTTTCAATTAATATGATACAATGGCATGTCCCTTTCCCATAAAGCTATTCTCACTTTATTGTGTAATTCCTTGATCATACACATAAGTTGACGGTTGAATATATTTTTCTATCTTCACTTTGGTTGGTTTGTGTTGTCTTGGTCTTGACCTCACGAGAGCACCAGAGCGAAGCGGGAGCAATAGAGACCCTAGGAAGCGATATTAAGGTATGTTACTTGTTCCTTCCTACTAGCTTATTCAATGGTCAAAACTTAGGGAAAGAGTCATGTTTTGTCCTGTTTTGTTCTAGATCCAGGTGGATCTAGGGAGATTTGTTAGTGTCCGCACCTACCGATTAGTCCGATAACAAAATTGGTGACTCCACTGGGGAATATATCCCATTTTCTTTGTGGATTTTGGTACTTTTCTGAGGCCATTTGCTCCTGTTTTACTTTTCTCCTTTCGTATCAATCTCTGAGTCTTGAGGATACCCTGATAGACCCTCTCGGTCCAGAGGCCTCTTCAAATTTCATGTCATTTTCCAAAAATTTGACTAAGTTCAGACATTCTCGCACTGCACTTCACACTAGCCTGCGAGAATCTATAGAGTTCGCATCCTGCCTTTAGGTTCAGTGCGAGGTTCTCGCACTCTTCTCAAGGGTCACTTGCGAGAATCACTAATTCTCGCACTGTGTAATATTGCTAGCCTGCAAACTCATTTTTTTCAAACTTTTGGATTTGAGTTTTGGCATCTTCAACTGCCCAGATCAGTCTAGGTGCCTCATAAGAGTTTCTTGGACCATTGATTGATGTCTTTCTTGTCTTCGTTTTCGTGCATGAACAGTCTTAGGATTTCAAAGGATCTTCTTGTCACTTTTGTCTTGACTTTCGTTTCTTGACTTTTCTTGGCATAACCATACTCTCTGATTTCAGAATCTGAGTGTGCTTGTTTGGTTAAGGATCGGTGATCAGTTCAAAGTTGAGTTTCTTGGTCTTTATCATTTGCTTATTGTTTGAAAGATCACTTTTCTTATGCGATTGAAAAGACTAGATTGGTTTGCTTCTCATTTTTGTTTTCATTGAAAGAGTGGTTTGGGTTTTTGTCATTGCTTGTTCATTGGTTTTTGATTTTCTGTACTCTCACTATCATAGTGTGGGTCCTTTTTGAAAAGTGAACAAATTTTTTTCTTTCAAAAATTATTTCCGTTTTCGAAAACAATGCAAATCAATTGTTGAAATTATTGAAAAAGAAACAAGAGAGAATTGTTATTGATGCGTGATTTGTTGCATTTGCATTTTAAAGGAAATTGTGTTTCGTAGTTCGCAGTTTGATCCGGAAAACTTTTCTCTCCCTCCCATACATAGGATTCATTGAACGAAAATCGATATATTTCTCATTCTTATCCATGCATCGTTGGGTCAGAGTCATACAACATAAGTTTCATCTCTGTTTCCTTTGAGTAAACAACAACTCTTAATAACACTGCACAATTGTAAAATTTACCGAGTAACTCTTTTCTAGGGCTCTATTACACCAACATTTAGCTAGGCTAGCGCTTTGGAGTAGGAAGAGAGATACACTCTCCAACAACACAAAACACACAATATCATCTTGTGTTAAGGAGTGTTAAATTCCATTTGCAACATCTTGTCTTGGGAAGCCCTTCTCACACAAGGGTCAAACACGAGGTCGCATTGATATTAACAGAGTTACTCACCCTGCTTTGTTGATATCAGTGTAGAGATTGCACGTATTACGGGGATCACTCGGAGGTATACCCACAATGATGAGTGGAAGCCTTTTGAGTTGATTTCGGGCTAGATACCCTGGCCTTGCGTGTGGATCGGACTGTCGACTGTCCCCCYAGGCTTTATTGTTGTTGGTGGTGACCTTAGTGGCCTATCTTTCTAGGTTCTTACACGAGGTGACTGTGAAGGGGAAAGTCTTCATGGTACCTAGAATTGACGTTGACCAAACTCACTCGGGATCCTTGGAGGGTATACCCACGATTATGTGTGGGAGCTTGCACCAGGGTGTAAGTCCGTTATGCAGGTCGTCAGCGTAACTTTTCCACCCTAGCCCAACCCCTTCTTGTCTCATTGTTGCGACGTTGGATTTCATCACCAACTAGTGACTTCAGAATTAGAAGGTCTTATTTGCTTGGTGTTTCTTCCAAGATTTTGTTTACTAGCGCGTGTTGTTTGTTTCTCAAAGTTGACCATAAGATTTTCTTCGTGAAGTTTGTCACTTGTTTACAATAGCTCCTCCACGTCATTCACGTAGAATGCAGTGTTTATCTCCGGAGCATCTGGAAGGTTCTCAACCCTTGCCTACAAGTACACCCGAGGGCTCTCTTTGGCAAAGTGAAGTCACGGTCGTCACCACTTCACAAGTGGAACGCACTGACTCTCTAGAACATTTTCGAATTACAAATACTCGAGAGGACTTTTGACTTCACCCTGATTCTGAGTGATCGTTAATGCGATTGAACTCTTCCGGAGAATTAGTTGTTACGTCTTCTCGATCACCAGTTGGACCCTTTCTAGGCATAGAAGGCCAAGATCTTTTTTGATCTACAGGTGTTTTCTGATGGGACCTGTTTGGTCCAGGTTCACTTGTGATTTCCAAAATCAACTCACCTGTGATTTCCAAAATCTCTAGTCCAGAGACAGTACCGTTGACTACCACTTATCACTTTACCGTCCCTGCCGAAATGGCCCATCTTATAGATACTACAAGTGTTCCAACCGGGTTTACTGCGGTTAGTCTTGCTCCCATCAACACACCGCGGACGCCCAATGTCACTCCGACACTCCCACCCGGATACCGTGCGTTGAATAATTCCATTCACACTCCTACGTAAACCCCATCCGTCTCTCCTGATGGTCCTTCTTCTTCAGGGAACTCTCTTCCCAGTTTTATTCCAACACTCCCTCAATTTCCTTTTGGAGGACCTTCTTCATCTTCCACTGGCAGTCATAATCCTAGTGGCGCTATTTCGTCATTCACTCCTAATTACTAGATTCCAGTTAGTGGATAATTTCCCCAAGGTGGTATGACTCAACCCCCTTTCAGCAGGCAAATTCCTTTTGGGACACAAATCCCAATTGAAACGCAACCCCCAATTGGAACACTATCTCCAATTGGAACACCACCTTCGATGGGAGGACCGACCCCGCCTTATGGGAAAAACATCCCTCCATCCTTGGCCCAGGATTAAAATTAGTTGATACAACATCCTCCTCAATCGACTAGGGGGCAGCAGTTTCCAGCTGCGTCTGTAATACCCCCTAGTGTGGGCCAGCCATATCTTGGTTTGTTCAATCCCATTTGGAGGGCGAATGCTCAAACTTAAGCCCTTGTTCCAGGGTACAATCCTATGAGCTACTATCCTCTTCAACCACCACCGAAACTGCCTGGGTCTTCACATTATATGCAGACTGCTTATGGTCCTACTGGTTTGCCGACAGGGCTTCCTCCCCAAAGCCACCAGTACCCGCAGGTGGATCGACAGTTACCCTTAATAACCACTTTGGATCTTCCAGATTTGTCAAGGATTTTAAATGATCCAATTCGTCACTCTCCCCAATGGCCTGCTATCCCAGCCAAGCTACTATCGGACATTCCCAAATTTGATGGCAAAGAGGGAGAGGACCCAAACAATCACGTTATGAATTTTCACCTATGGTGTTCATCCAACTCGTTGATGGATTACTTTATTCGTTTACGTCTTTTTCAACGAACCCTCACAGGTTCTGCTGCGAAGTGGTATATCGAATTTCCATGAGGTTTCTTCTCTGACTTCAACACCTTAGCTATGGCTTTCCTTACGTATTACTAGTTACCGATCCGTTATGACACGGGGATCGATATTTTGACTTCCTTCAAACAGAACAAGGCCACTCATATATCCGATCACATTCATGAGTGGTGATGGCGACGACGTCTTATTAAACTCGAACTCCCCGATCAGTTGCTGGCAAAATGGTTTACCAAATCGTTTGTGAACGACATCGGTCATGACATTTCCATGGGTGGAGTAGTCACGGAAGAGTAGGCTATCAGTCGTGCTCAATATCTTGACCTCGTTTATTCACAAACAGGTACCCTTTACGACTTACTACCTGACTTACCCCGTCCTTCTACTTCCAACACTTCAACTACTCCAGCTGCTTCACATGCAGCTGACGGTGTGATTGGCACTTTCCAGGCCCAACCACATTCCGCCTCAAGCACAAACCCCAAGCCTGCTTCTTCTAATGTTCAAAATGCTCTGTCTCCTACCCCTCCCGTCGGTAAGACTTCTGAGGTAAATGTAGTTCAATCTACCCCAGACGGTAAAAACAAATCTAAAAAGGGGAGAGGTAAGAATAAGGAGGGCAAAAATAATTCTCAAGCAGAGCAAACCAAAACTACCCCTGTTGATGATCGGGATAAGCGCAAACCTTGATACCCTTGCGTTATATGTGGTGATGATCACTACACGAAGGATTTTCCACGACGCGTTGAGGTCACTAAGTTTTTTCAAGGAGCTCCAAAACCACCTGGACTGGTCGTTTTGTCCCAACCCTTCCCGTCTCAACAACAGGCTCAGTTGGTCATTCACGACCAACCCTCCTCTTCTACTACATCATATGTTTTGATGTGTATTGGTGATTCTAAGCAGAGCAACGTTGCACTCACTACTCAAGCCAAAGATTATTCTCCCTCTAAAGCGAAGGTTGATGATCTACCTCCTTCCTTGGTACAACCCTCTCCCGCGACTCCACCTACCAACGATCCTCTTCATATCGAACGACCGAGCCTCGACACAGTTCTACGACCCCCCCAAAGGGCGTCGTTCGGAAATCATCTTTCAATCCTCATGCTCATGCCGCCCAGAACTACAACATTGTTGAAGATCTGGCCCAGGCACCTTCTGCGATGTCAGCCCTCGAAGTCCTTCAAACTTGTCCCACACAACGGAAGGCACTGTTGAAAGCTATCGGTGGAATCGATCCGACGGATACGAATTTAATAATCTTTGACTTGGAAGATCACATTCCAAGGTTACCCCCTCAACTTGTGTTCCAGATCCAAGTGGTTGTCTCTGAAGAAAACATTTGTCGAACCGTTATCGACGAGGGTGCCTCGACGTGTGTCATGTCTCTTGCTTGTTGGAAAGCCATTGGCTCTCCTTCCTTGAATGAATCCCAGAACACTCTTAAAGCCTTCAATGGCTCCGGTTTTAAGCCCTACGGTGTCCTTCCTTCGTTGCCCATCACGTTAGAAGGCAATATGGTTCAAGTCAAAGTGGAAGTCTTTGACGCTCCCCTTGATTACAATCTTTTGCTTGGCTGCAGCTGGATCGATTCCATGCGTGCAATTGTGTTGGCCCTTTTCTGTGTGGTACGTTTCCCACATCAAGGTAAGGTTTTCACCGTCAACCAACTAACCTTCTTCAATTCCGATACATGTACTGGAAACGTACCGTTTATCGCTAAAACCCCACCGAGTTATGAGAACGTCGGTGTAGGCCTTCTCAAGGACTCTTCGTTAATGGGTACTTTCCCCATTCCACCGCCTGATGTTCCACGCTCGTCAGTTGCTTCCATCAACATGATCTCCACCTCGCCTCATGAACTTCCTGCGTCTCACGACCCTTGGATAGTACCTGACCCTGGAGATCATCTTCGTTACGGCGACGAAATGTCGTTAAGTCCGGTTGAATCCGCCTATCAGGCCATTCAATCGGCAACACCTTCTTCCCCCTCTCTTGGTGAGTTGTCTCCCGATCCTTTTCGTGTCATTTTTCCCATTGACGAGATGATCATGTCCGTCATGCAGGACACCCCTTGGGATGATGGGCATCATCGTTCCATCCTCTTTTTGGAGCAACATACCCTTGAGAACTACCAATGGATTTCGACCCCGTCGACCGTTGTCGGCATCTCAACCGTTCCCGAGTCCGCACACAATGTGTTTTATGAAGGGAACTTAAGCAATATCTCGCCCACTATTCCCCTTGACATATCCGTCAAACCTGGGATTGTCGAAAACGTCCATATCGGAGCTTCGTGTTCTTCTGACGAAGTTGTCACCTACACATCCCTTTTCAAAGAATTTTGTGACATCTTCACCTGGAGTTACGAAGAAATGTCGGGTATCGACCCTGAGATTGTGATACATGAGATAAAGACATACCCCGACGCTAAACCCATCCAGCAACGCCTTCATCCAGTTCACCCACATAAAGCGGCTGCTATCAAGCTCGAAGTTGAGAAACTTCTTAAAGCCGACTTTATTTATCCGGTGGCTCTCACAGACTGGGTTTCCAATCTTGTCCTGATTGACAAGAAACAAGGCACTATTCGTGTATGCATTGATTATAGGGATATCAGCAAAGCTTGTCCAAAAGACAACTTTCCTACCCCCTTCATCAATCAGATTGTCGATGACTGCGCCGGAAGTGAAATCTTCTCTCTCATGGATGGTTTCTCTGGGTATAATCAAATCAACATTGTTCCCGAGGATCAACATAAGACTGCTTTTATTTGCCCCTGGGGTACTTTTGCCTATCGAAAACTTCCTTTCGGTCTCAAGAACGCTGACGCAACTTTTCAACGCGCTATGTCTTACGCTTTCCATGATATCAAGCACATCGTTCAACCATATTTGGACGATTTACCCGCTCACTCAATGCGCTGAGTTGATCACCCAAAACACCTCCGAGCCATTTTCGTTCGTTGTCGGTTCTACCATATATGTTTGAATCCTCATAAGTGCGTTTTCTGCGTGGAATCCGATTGCCTTCTAGGTTTTATCGTTTCACGTCAAGGGATCTGGGTGGATCCTTTAAAGGTTGAGGCGATCCTTAATCTCCCTCCTCCTTCTACACTTCGCCAGTTGCAAAGTTTGCAGTGGAAAGCAAACTTTCTTCGTTGTTTTATCCCGAATTACAATGAGATAACTCGTGGATTTACGCGGCTACTGAAAAAAGGTTCAGAGTTCATCTGGGATACCATTGCCAACAATGCTTTTGAAGCTTTAAAACTGTCCCTAACGCGTGCTCCGCTTCTCTTTCCCCCCGATTACCATCACGATTATTTCCTTTATCTTGCTGCCTCGGAATATACAATTGGTATGGTTCTCATCCAAGAAGATGATGCTAAGGACGAACATGTTATTTACTACTTGAGTCGCAGTTTAACGCCTACTGAAATCAAGTATTTACATGTCGAAAAATTGGCCTTGGCTGTCATTCAAGCCGTCCAACGCTTCCGTCACTATATCCTCTCGCACAAAACTACAATGATTTCTCACTGCAACCCTATGCAACACATTCTTACTCGTCAATTGCTAGGGGGAAAATACTCCAAATGGATTGTGATTCTCCAGGAGTTTGACTTGGAATTCGAACGCGTCAAGTCCAAGAAGTCCTTGGTTTTTGCTGAGTTGATATGCGATTTTCCTCATTCTGACATTAAAATAGTAGCAGCAAATTCATTACCTGATGAATCTATTTTCCTTATCAGCACTAATGATCTTTGGTATGGGGATATCATTATATATCTCCAAACCCAGACTTTCCGGCCAACTTTGTCTAGTACTGACCGACGTCGCATACGCTATCAAGCTTGTCAATACATTATCCTTGGGGATACTCTTTATCGCCGGGGGATTGACTCTATTTTTCGACGTTGCCTAACGTTCGACGAAGCTGAGAAAGCTCTGAATGACTGTCATTCCGGAGCATGTGGTGGTCATATGTCTGGGTATGCTACTGCCCAGAAGAACTTACAAGCCGGGTATTTTCGGCCTTCTTTGTTTAACGACTGCATAATCGTTGTTCAGAAATGCCATGCTTGCCAGACCTATAATCACAAAATACAGTCACATCCCGCTCCTCTTCACCCTGTGGTCTCAGTTGGTCCCTTTGTGAAATGGGGCATCGATTTCATGACATGTCACCCTCACTCGACCGAGGGGCATGGTTACATCATTGTAGCCGTCGATTACTTTATGAAATGGGTTGAGGCGATGCCGACATTTGACAACACTGGAAAGACCACAGCTTTATTCATTTTTAATCACGTCATAGCTCGTTTTGGTGTTCCCCAAGCTATCGTCACTGATCACGGTAGCCACTTCAGAAACTTCATGATGTCCGAACTTACTGAAAAGTTGGGTCTTCGCAATGATAACTCAATGCCCTATTACCCACAAGTCAACGGCCAAGTCGAAACGATTAACAAATTTCTCATAACTATGATCCGACGTATGATAGGGATTCATAAAACAAGTTGGCACACAATGTTGTTTTCGACATTGTGGGCTTACCGGACATCCGTCAAGTCTGCTATTGGGTTTACACCTTTTCGGTTAGTCTATGGTGTGGAAGTCATTCTCTCGATTGAATGCGAGATACCCTCTTTAAAACTAGCTGTTGAACTCCTACCAAACACTTCTTCTGAGGAAGAACGTCTATTTTATCTTATGCGATTAGACGAAACTCGACGCGATGCCACCCTAGTTATCGAAGCTCATAATAAATGTGTCAAGGCCCAATACGACAAACATGTCAAGCCTCATGTTTTCTGCGAAGGAGATCTCGTTCTCCTCTATGATCAAGATCGAGATATGCTAGGAGCTGGAAAATTCGAAGCCATGTGGCGAGGTCCTTATATCGTTCGACGAGTTTTGAAAAAAGGAGCTTATGAGTTAGTAGATTACGATGGTATCCCTTTGAGTGAACCCAGGAATGGGTTGTACTTGAAGAAGTACTATGCATAAAATCATATGTGCACGAGTACTTGTATTTTTATTGTATCATACTTCTTGTGTGTTACTATAGCTTGCTTTTGTCGTTATCTGGTCTCTTCCCTTGTGTGACGTTGTGTTTGATTTCCAGATGTCGGAGTCTTCGCTACCCTATATTGGCTTCGCTGATGGCGCTAGCCGTAGTACTCAGAACCTTGCTTCCGTTGCATGGGCAATTTATGCCCCTACAAACGAACATGTCTCCTTACGAGGTGTGTGTCTCGGCCGTGCGACCAACAACATTGCAGAGTATAGCGTCGTTATTGAATTATTGGTTGATGTTATCTCGCTCAGAATCCGTCATTTGGTTGTGCGACTCGATTCGTAGCTTGTAGTACTACAGTTAAGTAATGTATACACTATTCGAAGTCCTACTTTGTTACGGGTGTATTTGCGAATTCACCTCTTGGAACGTTACTTTGATTACATTGAATATCAACATATTCCTAGATGTCTAAATACATTAATAGATGCATTGGCTAACTATGTATTAGACAAACATTTGGATCATTTATAAATCAATCACATCAATTTTCACACAATACAAGGTAAACCGGTAGAAGTCGTCTGTATATATATAACGATCAAAAGAGTTTTTTACAAAAAGTTTGTCCGAAGACCAAAATGTCAAAATATGAAGCTCATAGTTTCTACAAAGTGACGTCATGGATGACGTTCATGGTAACACATGACTGCTTGGGCAACTCTACGGAGCAATCGACTCATGGACCCTGACACTCCTACTGTATGACGTTGATCGCGTCGTGGAACCTCTTCAAGAGGCATGTCTGGAATATCTGTGGTCAAGCCCTCTAGGTTTTGTTCCACTACTTGATAATCCTCAGCATATTGTGGCACTGGCGCCACCTCTCCTCGCTGCTGAATGGGAGAAGTACCAGGAGGTCGGTAAGGTCCAACATCTGTGTCATCAACAACGATTTTGTATTTAGTCTTTGCACATATAAAACAAAAAAAACATTTGAATATGAAAAATTCACAAAAACATTTAAAAAGGAAAAAATGTGTGTACTTCTTACCAAGTTCCCCCCACTGAGCATCCTCTGGTAGTACTAAGTCTGGACCTCCTCGGAAATCCAACCCGGCATAAGCATAATCATCAACCATCAACATATGTGGTTGAAGCCAGTCGAAGAAGGTATCATCATACTTGATTATTGGTCCAGCTACGTGCCGGGCCATGAGCCGACACCATCTCAGCATTCTTGGATCCCTAGGAGCCGGTAAATTCCACTCAACCTGCAGTCTCAGTAATGGAACCCTCTCAAGGAAGAAGGACACTAACAAAGATCCGTACTCGAATTGCTTCAGGTCGCCTCGTCTGCATTTGGTCAACTGTTTTTTCATACTTCGAAGCACTGCATCTGCCCAGTTGAAAATTCGAGGTTCAGTACATTCGATAGCATACTGGAAGTAACTCTGTAACACCATGTGAGGAGCAGAACTCCCAACCATCCGAGCTATGGTGAATAGGATAGTACGGAGGGTCAAATCACGTACCCCCCAAATAGCTACTTTTCCTTTCTTCCTCTCTGCCTCGGGAACACAATGTAAATGACAGTACTCACTCATGGGCAGCCCACCACTTCTGCCACCAGTCAGGCTCACATGGTACCCCCGCCGTGACAGTCCAGTCAAGAAGTAAATGTCCTCAATATCTAAGGACAGTGTGTGGACCCCCACATGAAATACCTGCTGATCGAGATCCCACATACGCACAAGGTACTCTAATAACCTAACTTGGGCCCTCATGCCCGGGATACGAAAGTATTTCAAAAGGCCACAGTTTCTCAAAGCAGCAATAGTGGGTGGATGATTTTCGGCAATAGCATTGTCTTCTTCGTGCTCCCTTTCGCGCCATTCAAGAACCATTTTGATGGCCAATTATCTGCATAAGAAGCACAAAAAGAGGATTAGCAACTCTATTCATGAATTGGTTCATTTTTATTGAGTAAAATCTTAAAAAACTTTTGTACTTTGCGGTTCTTGCAGGTGCCCTTTGGGCACAATGCGAGAACCTCGCAGGTTGCAGTGGGTTCACCTGTGAGAATCGCCCATTCTTGCAAGTCCCGTGTAGCCCACCTGCGAGAATGGTTGAACACAAGTAGGGCTCATAAAATCAACTCAAAAATGAATTTTTAACCAATGAAAATGCAAAATTAAACCATGAAAGAGTAGAGGACAAAGAGCCTACCTCACTGCCGCTGACGGCTCAACGAATGGACGCTCGTAACTCCCACAATCTGACGCCGAACTTCGAGGGTAAAAGAGGGGTTTTTGAGCTCAAAAAATGGAAAAGTGAAAATGATATGGTAAAAAGAGTTTTACTCCTTTATATTTACTTTTACCATGTTATTTGTTTTTTTATGATTATTTATCTATTAAACCATAATCCCTAATGTCCTTTTGAGTGTAACTTTTGCAGGCATAATGACTTTGATGTTCATATACACGGATGCAGACATAATTTTTCTTTTTTCATCCATGTTTTGATTATTTTTTATGGTTTTTGTATAAAACCTCGAGCGTGGTCTTTGTCCGTTCTCGCGCTCGAAAATACATGAGAACGCGATCGAGCATACTTTTATCACTTTTTCGGGCTCAACAAGGTTATACGAAAAATGAACTCCCCTGGAGTCTTCTTTAAGCTCTTTTCAGACTCTCTAAACATGAAAAGATAGCCGAGCAACCTTGCTATTTTCACGTTCGATAAAGTATTTGAAGAAAGCGTCTAGTGAGCGATAATTTATCTCTTTTTCGGTCTCATTGGACTATTTTACGAAAAAGGAACTAAGAGAGTTCTCT
The DNA here is from genome assembly GCA_000966675.3 of Picea glauca. NCBI lineage: Eukaryota > Viridiplantae > Streptophyta > Pinopsida > Pinales > Pinaceae > Picea > Picea glauca. Next base: position 298,381 of record JZKD02S0318391.1, on the reverse strand, counting down.
TTTAAGTGTTTTTCCAAATTCTATAGTCATGAAAAACCTTCGAGTTTTCTATCTTTGGACTCGTTAAACAAACATCGACAGACTCGTCATGGGACCGAACCACTCCTTCTTAGGGTTCGTTAAACATACTTCGAAGGACTTATCCGAAGGATAAGCTTATATAAAAAAGCATATGTTATCCTCCTCAAGCTTGCGTAAAAATAAAGAGGTACTCGCCAGAAATGGTGGGGAAAATTTTGGGAAAGGGATATGTTTTCATCTTCGTATTGATTGGCAGTAAGTGTCGCTCTTGAACATGACACCCCCTATTCATTATATTTGAAACCGGTTTGGGAAATCCATTTGTCTCTCATTCAATTTGCTACAAGGTCATTCCCTGTGTCGTCTTTGAGTCAATGCTGCCAAATCATTGGTCATGTCATTCATATGTTCAAGAGAAGTCCATCTGAAACCTCAACTGAGTCGGCCATCTGCAATTGTCCATTCTCTCTGTGTCGGCCTTCCCTATGTCCAATTCAATTTACATCATACTCTGTTTCACCTTCAAAATCTGTTATTGATTTCGTGTCATTGATGGGGGATACATCAAGGCCCTCCTGTGACGAATTTTGTTCCGTCGACTTCAGCTCATTATCCAGAATCAAGACTTAGAAATTCTTTGGTACCTTAGAGCTTGCATGCCTTAATGGCAGGTTTCCTCGCTTTCGACAGTGGGTTTACATCATTGACCCCTGATCGAAAGATTCCATGGGATGTTCGACTTCAACTCATTCATTCACACTCGATGGATTGTACTAGAGTACCTTGGGAGTCATTGACATCAATGGTGATTTCCCTCGCACTTGTTAACGGTTTCATCAATGACAGGTAATCAAGTGGTTTCTTCCATGTTCGACTTCAACACATGTAACCACATGGTTAGATTCATACTTTGGGCGACGAGATTGAAGACCCTAGATATCATCTCTTTGTTTAGGTTGCGATGGAGTATGTATAATCTGTGACACATAGATCCACTGTGTATGTCTCATGGCTATGTCGTCTCAATTTGAATTTTCTCGCATAGATCCACAGTGTATTCCTCGTGGCTATGCTATATTTTGACGGCATGGATCCACAGTGTATGATTGGTGGCCATGACCCATGTCTACAATGTCATCAGTCTGTGATATGAGTATGGGAATGCCTACCTCAGAATTGATATATATGGTATTCTGCAGATGCTTGGTTGTTCGCAGGTTTTCGATTAGGCGTGCTCCTGGTTTCTGACACACACATGCAGCTTACAAAGTCTTTCGACTGTCACTGATTCCAACCTCATACTTTGGGGGGCATTCTGTTACCCATGATTTTGGTCGTCATGATGGTGTATTAATGATGGTGTACTCAAGCTCTTCATAAGAACTTTCTCCTGAGAAAAGTTACTTTCATCTCTTCCCAGAAAACTCATTTTTGAAGAAGGTTCGCGGGCTACTAATATATTAGGGTGCGAGAATGACCCATTCTCGCAGGCTGCCTTAAGCCAGGGTGCGAACTTCTCGCACTGTGTTGAATAACTAGGGTGCAAACTCATCCTAAAGCATGGAAAAAGATGATGGTGTACTCAAGCTATTCATAAGAACTTTCTCCTGAGAAAAGTTACTTTCATCTCTTCCCAGAAAACTCATTTTTGAAGAAGGTTCGCAGGCTACTAATATATTAGGGTGCGATAATGACCCATTCTCGCAGGCTTCCTTAAGCCAGGGTGCAAACTTCTCGCACTGTGTTGAATAGCTAGGGTGCGAACTCGTCCTAAAGCATGGAAAAAAATGAATTCTCGATGTTTCTAGAAGGGAATCTTCTAGAAGAATGGGTTGACATTCGAATGGTTATCCTTGTATTGGATTCCCTGATATTGTGGGATCATTCTTATCCAAGTAACTATCTCATTCTCTTCTATATATTGAGGGAATTCTCATGGAAAAGGTTAAGCAAGATTCATTGGAGAATTGGTGAAAGAATTGTGTGAAGGACTTAGCTTGAACAGTAGCTTGGAGACCCTAGCAAGTCTATCAAGAGGTTTTGATCTTCTTCATACAAGGATTGAGCAAGTGTGTGTGTTGGAGCCAAGAGCCATTGAAAGGAAGCTTGCGACATCAAGGCGATCAGGTTGTAATCTTTAATTTCAATTAATATGATACAGTGGCATGTCCCTTTCCCATAAAGCTATTCTCACTTTATTGTGTATTTCCTTGATCATACACATAAGTTGACGGTTGAATATATTTTGCTATCTTCACTTTGGTTGGTTTGTGTTGTCTTGGTCTTGACTTCACGAGAGCACCAGAGCGAAGCGGGAACAACAGAGACCCTAGGAAACGATATTAAGGTATGTTACTTGTTCCTTCCTACTAGCTTATTAAATGGTCAAAACTTAGCGAAATAGTCATGTTTTGTCCTGTTTTGTTCTAGATCCAGGTGGATCTAGGGAGATCTGTTAATGTCCACACCTACCGATTAGTCCGATAACAAGGTGTCAACAATTCTTCCACTCTAGAAGATAGCTACTGACGGAGGAAGCGAAAGTTGAGAGTTGAAACTCCAGAAACCCGAATCGGGAAATAAATCACAGTCGTTGATTTAGAAAGGTTAGATCTGATCTATAGATTCAGAAAGGATAGATCTAAGTAGTCAGTTTAGAAACACCATCAAGGTCATGAGATCGACGGTCCCATCGCATTGCGGGGACCGAAGGTGCGTGAACTTTAAAAAGTTGAGGGCAGGTCGCAATCCAGACCACGGTTTTGGAGAAAGGACACGTGGAGGCTCAAGGTGAATTGCAGGGCGAAAAGTAGTTGGTTTCAAACCACCCTTGGCCACACCCGTAATCACGTGGATTACCTGAGGTCATATCCTAAGGTCATGATAAGGAAGGGATTATCAGAAAAGGGGCTAGCGCCCAAACTCGGAGATTTCGCAAGCAAAAAATGGGAAGGTCGCGAGTACCATTAAACCTACACCCGGAAGTCGAAAGAGTCTGCGTTTAATTGCAGAACGAGACCATCAAGGTCTCAAAGAGTCGTTTGGCTCCAAAATCAGAGATCCTTGACTGGGAGGTCAGACTAGTTCCCCAACTTTCCAAATTAGAAACCATGGATGGAGATTCTGTCCTTTAAGAAAAGCGAAATTTTTATGCTCCGTCATGGGTGTGTTACAAATTGGTATCGGAGCATGGTTACAACACTTGGCCTGCTTGGGCTCATGTACGAGTCGCGTAAGGAGGTATTGTTATCTGCATTTATGCCTTGAGGAGAAGGACTGTAGATTGAACCTGTGATTTTGGGAATTCTTGTTGAATTTCAGCAAAAGAATTTATTTAGCCCTTTGTCAAAGTGATAACTACTCTTACCGGAGTAGGGATATGCTAATTAACATTTATAATAAGACTTGAATGTGGATAGTTGAAGGTGGCAGGGTTCTGTCAAGAGCAGCTGAAGCCCGAAGGACAAATGACCTAGTGTTCGTAACATTGCTTCTAAGCATGGGTAGTTGGAACCTCAGGAACTGATGATGGTTGATTATATAATGGTTAACACCTTTGTGGCCTTAAAGGAATCCGATAGGATCAGGTAGGATCCTTGGCAGTTATAGTTACTTCTTGACATGAAACTTGGAGTATATAACTCCTCATAACCAGAGAAAGGTGATATGGGTAAAACCCTATGGACGTTGAGGCAAGAAGTTTTTCTTGCTAGACGTCGTCGCATAAAGAGGAAAGTGGCCCTGATTGGTTATTGCCTTGATAAAAGGCAACATCAATACGAGATATGACTGTGAGATTAGTCCTGTAAGTGACTGAAATCTCAAACTAAAGGACACTAATGATGAAATTAAATTATCAAGTGAATGCATGAGGTAAAAAGGTGCAAGAGATGCACCTACTTATACGTGAATGTGTATACATGATCATAAGGATGATTGGAAGATCCTTGGGAAAAGGATGTAGAAGCATGATATGTCCATGTGTGTGAATGACATGGAAAAAGTGAAAGCAATAAGCTAGCATGATGAATACTTATCTGTGTTTAATTATGCTTGAGTACATGGGTTTAATGCATTATGGAGCTTCCTAATACGAAGCCTGCTAGTAATACCAGTTAGGTATGAATGATATTAAACGTGCAAGTGATGCACGGGTATGATGTAAGTTAACAAAACCAGAATACGTATGGATACATAATTTGGGTACATGACAAAGATGCATGTTTATATTCTTTATGGGATATTTGGTAAACTGTTGAAGCTAACTCACGGCTGAGGCCATCACAAATAGTGATGAATATGCAATATGGAAGCTGCATGCTGAAGGAGTTCCCCGTGGAGGAACTGTGTGAAGACTCTGTCAGGAAAACAAAGTCACAACCTTAATGACTGTCGAGAATTAAGCAGTGAGCCACAAGCTTATATGAATATATATACTAGAATCCTGGATTACATTTTGAAAAACATCATGTAATGAATAGAAGACTAATAATGAATCTTGACCATTTTGATAACTGAATGGTAACATGCATGATGCACAGGTTCATGATTCATTATGGGCAAAAGATTTTGCTATTAAAGCATGCTAATGTATCCTAAGAGTTAAGGATGAGCCTAACCCACGACTACTCAGGAAAAGAGCAAAAAGATCACAATAAGAAGTAGATTGCATAAGTAAAGAGGGAGAAAAGGAGGAACACTTTCCTCACCCTAAGAACCCTAAATTGTTTAATAGAGTTGTAGGATTAAAAGAACAGTTGTGGAAACCAGTATAGTTGGTAAAAGGAAAATAAACCCCCCGAATATGATTAAATGAATCAATGAGTATGTTTAACTAAATAGGCTTGGTTGAAGCCATGATTAAGAAAAGGCAGTGAGGCCTTAGAGATAACTCAGCTTGACTAAAAAGTCTTAGGAAATGTAGAAAGAATTTGAAGAAGGGGAGAGCCCTCAATTCTTTTCTTGCTATGTATTATGTTTTTTCTCTAGGATGAGAAAGCTAGTATGTTGATGAAAGTAAATGTTTCGACACCATAGTGACGAGGATTGTATTACTGCAGAAACAATTGAGAATTGTCTGTATTGCACTCATGAAAACATTAAGGATAATGTGATGAAGTGCATATAGATATGCTAGGACATGTCTGAAAATGTTTTATTAATTTAAATGCTATGGTACTTGCATTTTTAATTTACATGACGACAAATGTGTTTATGATGTATGTCATGTGTAGAAAGAAATAGATTGGAACTGTTGGGAAAGACAATTTCCAATAATGAACAACCTCAATCAGAGGATGACTATGAGAAGGTTCTTGTCGAAAGATTGTTGAAGGGACTTTAAAATTCCCCATGGAGCACCACTGATGAGATAATATCAGAGGGGGTGCTGATAGCCAAAACCGGTATAAAAAAAATGTTCATGCCTATGTGGCACAAGGTATGAAAGGATTGGCTAAGAATCCCTTCTTAAATGTTTTACGGTCTTAATTTTATGTATGGAACGTTGAAAGGCAGTTGTATGCCTTGGATACCCAAGTAGGGTATGATTCAGGAAGAAGAACCTGAATGATGGAGGTGTGAACCTCTAGTAGTAAAGAATGATTGTAATCCTCGGAAGAATTCATGAACTGATATGTCATGAACACACGGACCAATCAAGGAACGATTGGAAACAAAAGTTATCATAGATAACACGTTCCATGGAATTGCTTCTAGGAAATGCATGTTTGCATAAAGGACAAACAATGGATTTCCCATTGAGGAAGGAGGACCTTCCAACATTTCTACTTACATTGTATAGGTGTTAGAGAAAACCAAATTTGGGTGGCCATGAGTGTTGGAACCCTGGTTATTAAAGGAGGAGGAATGCTTAAAGGCATTCATGTGAAACTTGTAGTTTCATATGTACTGAATTGGGATCATCCTGTAGCCACAAGCATAGTCCTGCTGCAACAATGAATGAGAATAAATAAGCCATATGGTGGAAAGCCTGGCTAACCTCCAACACACCATGGAAAAGTACTTGTCGAAAAGTATGGGAAACTTAAAATCAATGCAAGGGTGCATTGGGTATGAATGTGGCTCCCCGGGGGGCAACTCAATTGGCAAGTGCCGTGAAAATGAAGTTCCATGAGGTTTCGAGTTCAACTCCCCCCGACTTACAATGTGTGCTACGTAAGGGGCCTCGTGGGCACACCTGGAGGTTATAGTGGTAGCAGTTGGATAACACGACCACGTGTAACACGAGCAAATGCCCAACTAGTTGCTGATTCCTCCAGACATAAAAAAAAATGTGGCCATGAATGTTGACGCATTCATTAAAATCAATTGATATCTAAATGACATTTTGAAAAATTTGGTAGGCTGAAATGATGCATAAGCAAGGGATGATGTATCATTTTCCTTGGTATCCTTGAATAGATGAAAATGACTTGGACTGTTAGTATGCTTGACTTTAAAGAGGTAATGTGCATGAAAACTAACAATTTATTTGGCTGAGGAATGTTGAAAATGAAGGAGGAAATGGGTCTTGGATATGGTAGTATTGTAAGCCCATAAGGAAGATCAACTGCCTACTGAGCCAAACTGCAAGGAATGTTGAAAGTGAAGGAAGCAAAGGAGTCTTGAATATGGCAGCATTGTAAGCCATAAGGAAGACCAATTGCCTGTCGAGCCAAACTGCTATGGGAAGGAAAGTCCCATAATCATGAATCTGGTTTCTGTGCGAAACAAATATGAGAACAAAATGCGGAATTTGGAAATCTGCGGGTGACAGATTTACAAGATTTTTTTATTTTTTTTTGAATTTAAAATTTATGATATCTCATGGATTTTTGTATACCTGTGATACATGTGAAAAGGGAAAGATATGTGAAGAGAGTAGAGACGAGAAACTGAGCTCTTGGGTTTGAGGGAGAATTGTGGGAAAGAGTATAATCCGATAGCATGAAATAAAGACTAACAATTTGTTTGGTTGTGTAAAGAATAAATTGTCAGGAGAAGGAGAGTAACCTTCGTCCCTATCTATTACAGTATCGAGAGAAGGAGAGTAACCTTCGTCCCTATCTATTACGGTACTGGGAGAAGGAAAGTAACCTTCGTCCCTATCTACTACGGTTGCGGGAGAAGGAGAGTAACCTTCATCCCTATCTATTACGGTGCCAGGAGAAGGAGAGTAACCTTTGTCCCTAATTTTAGCTGAGATGGAAGTTTGTCAAGCTGTAAAAGCATGAAAAATGGCTACTGTTGAGCCATGAGAACCCCATGGTAAGCCATGATCGCATAAAATATGTTGTGTTTAGGTAACATAAGCTGGAGGGATGCCTTGGTAGAGCAAGTATGAGGGATGCCTTGACTGTAAGACTCGATAGAGTCTCTGGAATTATTTTTGTTCGAGAAAACCTTGGCAAGATGGATCACCCGAGGGACTGTATAACAAAGAAGGGGATGCCTGAGCCTGGGCTTGGAGGGTGAGTGACCACAAGGAAGAGGAGATCATGATAATTCTTGTAAACTATTGGGATCATGCACACAATGGGTAGTTATTCCCGTGCGAGAAAACCTTGGCAAGGCAAGATGGATCACCGGAGGGACTGTATAACAGAGAAGATGGATCAAGATTTATGAAACAACTGAATGAGAAAGGCATGACATGTGTTTTTCAGAAAGAACATCGAGGACAATGTTCCTTTAAGGGGGAGGGAATTGTAACACCCTTGTTTCCCCCAGCTTGTAATTAATCATAAAATAGGATTACCATGCTAAGGCACGTGGACAATGCAAATATATTATTGTTAAACTACCCATAACTGTCTGTTGGGGGTGAAGCCTTGAAGTACGAGCCATGATATCTATAGAGGAAAGAAGTCAGTTAATAAAGAAAGGACTAGTGGTTGAATCATCAACCACCCCCATGAATGGAAGCATGGTCTAGCTGCAAGATGTCAACTCAAAGTACCGCAAAGACCTACAGACCTGAGCTTCCTTCTGACAAAAGGAACAAGACGAGTCAGAACCCTTCTAGAGGAGGGAAGGCAAGATACATACAGAGATTGCAAGAGAGGAGACACGGGACAAGAGCACAAGCTCGTAAGGGAGATGTGCGAACTCAAAGGAAGTGCCGAGAACATGGCACGAAGGACCCAAATGCGAGCTTGATGTTGAGGAAGCATCTGATAAACCTAGCAGGGTCGTTGTGACAATGAGAGTTTATCTGAGAGATGGCGTAAATTCCCTAGTGATATCATGGCTTGACACAGGGGTGGCCAAAGTGATAAGAATGATGCCTCTGAGCCTATGGTTGGGTGGAAAGGTGCACACCCACAGTCAGTTGGTTGGATGCAACTTGTAATAGATAAGTATTCTCATACCCTGGGAAATTAAGCTGTAATTATGTAATGAAATGGGATATACTGTGAATGACCCAGGGATGTGTATGTTTGTTTAATGGTTATACGGTATCTCTTTGTTCTTGTTTGAATTGTGTATTTAATCAAGTATGGATTGGACATGTTTTGTATTCGTAAATGCTTGTGCCCTGTGGTGGCTTAAGCTAGATCCACGAACTGTGAGTTCGTCGACTTTGGGCATAGTTTCATGTAGGCATGTCGACACCCCTAGTTGTTCCGAGTTCCTTGGAGGAGGGAGTTTGTTAAATCTCAGGAGAGATAATGCACGTATGCATAGGCTCTATGTGAGGCAGGCAGAGACCGAGAACCACTTAAGTTCTAGAGTTGAGGAATGAGCGTAAGGGGTGAGCAGAAGGATTCTTCCAAGCGTCAAGTTCAAGAGAAAGAGCGCAAAGCTCTTAAGCCTTTTAGATCTAACAAAGCTCAGGAAGAACAATGAGGTTGAAGTATCGAAAAAGCGGGGGGTCCCTTGTTTGGAAGACGAATGAACGAAATCTGTTCAAAAGAAACCATGGTCTGTTGTGACCGTTGGGTACGGGAAAGAGCGTGGGAATTAACCCTGGAGTCATTCAGACTTCGCGAGTTCAACGAACTGAGTGATTTCGTCGTAAGGGAGGTAAAATCCTCGAAGTTTCGAAGTCCCGAAGTTAACCCCGAGCCTTAGATTTGAGGATGCTCGGGAACCGTCCCGACCGCCAGATCTGGGAGGTAGACGATAGTCAAGTTACCAGAACTACCCATGCCATAAGAACATGATAGTGGACAGTTTAGTTCATGGATGCGATCAACCTACGTTGTTGATCTCGTCGAGAATGGAAGATCAATGACTAGGATTAGACTAGAGTCGAGCGAGCACTCCCCTAATGGCAGAGGTTGAACTCCGCCAATTTCTGTGAACCGACAATCATCGTTGACCTTCGATTTGAGTTTGATGAGATGTCTGAAATGCAAGGAGTGCGTGGGAAGGTGAAATATTCAAGGGGAATCAATCTCAGAGGAGATAACACTTTCAGGCGTGTAGACGAAGTCCAAGAGACGGACCCGTAGGAGGAGAAAAGGTCGAGGCCTTTGAACACTTAGAAAATATTCTAAGTCAGAAGAGATCAGAAGCTCAGGAGGAGGAGCGACAGTGGCCGTTGGATCACAACGCAAAGGACCAATAGCCATTTGATCGGAGCAAGGTGCCCGAGCCTTAATGCTTTGCACACGCAGGAGAGTGGACTTACCAAAGTCCCAAAGTAGTTTGGGACTGTCCATCGTCAAGGAGAACCAAGTAAATCTCAAGCGTTAGATCCAGAGGACAGGTGGCGTAAACTTGTAGACTCAGGGTAAAGACCCGAAGAAAATGTCAACCGTCGGATCGTCCGAAGTAAACGTCAGTTGTTCGATCCAGAGGATAGGTGGCGTAAGTCTGTGGACTCCGAGTAAAGACCCGAAGTAGATCTTGTCTGTCAACCGACAAGAGATACGTGTCGATAGATCAAAGACTTTGAGGAAAACTACTTCAGAGGTCTTCCAAGTGAGGAGTGTGACAAACTCTCGAAGCTCTGAAGGCCAAAGAAGATCGCAACTGTCCGTTGCAGAGGGACACATGGTAGAAATCCATGAAGTTTGGGTGAAGGCACTCTGGGAGAAACAAGTGCATATGAGTTTGAAACTCTCGAAGCCTAGAGAGACGAAGAACTGAAGAGAATCTGGACCGTTATATCCAGAGGGTACGTGGCGAAAGATCGTGAACTCTGGGAGAAAACAAAGGATTAAAGTTTGAAATCACCAAACCTCGAATAGCCAAAGCAGCTGGGAGCCGTCAATCTGCGAGAGGACACATGTCATCAAATTGCGAACTCCAGATAAAATGCTCCGGGAGAAGTAGAGCATGGGGAAATTGAGATTTGAAATCGCCGAAGGCTGAAGTCCCGAAGTGGACGATAGCCGTTGATTTGAAAGTGGATGCGTGGTGCCAGATCTATAACTCCGAGTATGGAGAACTCCAGAGGAAAGCAGAGGGTGAAAGCGTCGAAGTCCCGAAGGAGATCTCGATCGTTGATCGAGGAGGAGGTCGAAGGACCATTGATCTGGTCTTGGTTGAAAAGTGTCGAAGTCTCGAAGAGGACCAGGGTCGTCGATTTGGAGAGGACAGGTGTCAGAAGATCCGACACTCCGGAAGGATTCACTTCGAAGATTTGTGTTTGTGGAGAGCAGATATAGACCGTTTATCGGAGTAGACGCGTGGTGTCCGATATACAACTCTGGGTACAAAGCACTCCAGGAGAAAAGGGTGAATGAAGGAGCAAGAACTCCCGAAGTTCGGAGAGCCGGAGTTCATTAGAACCGTCCATTTGTTGATGATAGGTGTCAACAATTCTTCCACTTCGGAAAATAGCTACCAACGGAGGAAGCAAAAGTTGAGAGTTGAAACTCTCGAAACCCGAATCGCGAAATAAATCACAGCCGTTGATTTAGAAAGGTTAGATATGATCTGTAGATTTAGAAAGGATATATCTGAGCTGTCAGTTCAGAAGAACCGTCAAGGTCGTGAGATCGACGGTACCGTCGAATTGTGGGGACCTAAGGTGCGCAAACTTTAAAAAGTCGAGGGTGGGCTGCAATCTAGACCACGGTTTTGGAGAAAGTACACGTGGAGGCTCAAGGTGAATTGTGGGGTGAAAAGTAGTTGGTTTCAAACCACCCTTGGCTGCGCCCGCAATCGCGTGGATTATGTGAGGTCATCGCCCAAGGTCATGACAAGGAAGGGCTTATCGGAAAAGGGGCTAGCGCCCAAACTCAGAGATTTCGCAAGCAAAAAAGGGGAAGGTCGCGAGTACCATTAGACCTGCACCCGGAAGTCGAAAGAGTCCGCGTTTAATTGCAGAACGAGACCATCAAGGTCTCAGAAAGTCGTTTGGCTCCAGAATTGGAGATCCTTGACCGGGAGGTCAGACTGGTTCCCCAACTTTCCAAATTAGAAACCATGGATGGAGAATCTATCCTTTAAGAAAAGCGAAATTTTTTATGCCCTTTCGTGGGTGTGTTACAGAATATGTAATAATCTATCTGTGTGATCAAGGATTTGGCAAGAAGTGCTCCTTTAGGAAAACTCTCATTCTCTACTCCCAACTCTTTGAAGGGAGTAGGAAAAGTATGTGAAAATCAACATGTCATGTTTCTCTCTAATTGAATGCCATTTTTGGCCACCTTTAATACACATATTCTCTGGTTCTAGTTTTAAGAAAAATGCATGCATGCGATGCCTGAGATCAAGTAGAAAGGGTGTATGTGTGTCATAGGGAATGGGTCTTAAAACATGGGCAAGGTCACAATATGGAAAATAAGACCTATAGAAAATAATTAAACACATGACTCAAACATTATTCCCCTTTGATTACCTCTTTCAACACTTACATTCATGAAAGCTATCATCCTTAAAACTTTAGCCAACTGAAAATTCAATATAGTCATCATACTTCACTACATACATCTAAAATCACACTGAATTTCAATCATGTGGCAGACAACTCAACCCAATACTTTCTTTCAAATCATGGGTTAACATTGAAAATATAGGCCATGCATGCACATAAACACACAAACCCAACCCATTGTAACAACTTATAAAGATTTTGGGCACTATTATCATCCATGTACAACCCTCATTGTATATCAAAGCATAGGCATACAATTCTCAACATTAATATGCATTTGTAGTAATGTAATCCGATGGCCACAATATGTTCTCGACATAGAGTGATTTAATGGCTCATATTCTCCTTGGCCTTAACGGCTATATTGATCCACGACTTAGCACATGGTTGTTCCATGATCTCTATTTAAAGAGCATGGAGGGTCATTTGCTGATGATTGACTGTGAGAAACTCTCTTGTAAAATATTTTTCTTTTGCATTAATATATCGCCTCAAGTGGCCACGTTGGCTAGGGCCATGCATCGTTTCCCTTTTTGAGGGTTTTGACCACGTAAAAATACTAGTGTTATGATCTTTGATCTGGTTGTGTGAGTGGTTGCTTAAGGTGTCTATCTTGTGTGGGAATACCCTATTTTGTTGAACAATATATAAGAGGATAGATACAAGTATTTTATGCTATAGGCCTTATGAGGCAAACACGAATGCTTTACAACATTTGACAATGTAATTCTATTTCTATAAATAAAATTACATGACTTTTTTCCTTAGAAAAAAGAATAGATACCATTATTAACACTTCCACAATGTCAATTAAGAAATTGGGAAACAAATATGGAAAAATGAACATTTTAATCTTATTTTGAACTTTTATTTATTGGGTGAGGCATTAACAAAACTTTATTTATTTGTTAGGAAAAGAGTCTTCTACGGGTTTGGCGAATTTATTTAGCCAACAAAACCTAGTAAGAAATCTTACTTAGATATGTGACACACA
>JZKD02S0318391.1:260206-278224 GCA_000966675.3 Picea glauca | reverse complement strand
TTTTGCAATCATTTTATAAAGGAAAGTTATCTTATCTGCCATTTCCACTTCCACATGTCAAGTTATTATGTGGATCACCAATCACATAATTGAGTCTTTCAGCTTTGTTTTGGCATTGCTTCCAGAACACACCCTGAGGGGCTGCTCCTCATAATATGGATTTCCTTCAGCTTAGATGTCAAGTCTGAGGCATGTCTATTCTACCAAATTCACCTAGGACTTGCACCTGGCCTCAGGCATTTTTAACATGCCATTTGGGTGGGACAGACCAAAGTGAGAGCGGAGCCCTGAGGAATGGCTCAGGCTAATGTTTCACCTTTGAGTGGTGACATGAGTAGTTTCTTCTTTAGTCTGGGAATGGTTAAGGTGTCTGCAGCAGATTCAAAACAAAGCAAGAGACAAGGAGCCAGCATGGCTCATCTCCAGTAGGCTAAATGCGTTGTCAATAGACTTGGTAGCAATTCCATTGGATCATCTTCCTTGGGAAGATCTCTGACTCTTCTATTTAGATCCTTTAGATCTCTACAATCAGTGGTGTCTTTTCTTTTCCTTGCTCAATAAATCTTTCTATATTTGTTCTCATTTATCCACTACAAGTCTCCAATATCATAAGTGCAAAGTAGTTCCTCCTGTCCTGTGAATCTGCCTCCAACTTACTTCCTGGAAAAGAAATGCATGAAAGGTGTTTCGAAGCTGTTATGGCTGTGAGAATTTGGACAGTAATTTGTGCATCCAATAATGGACTAAAGAATATTCATTCCTGCTCTTTATTTATTGTCTCCTTGATAGATGGTTGTTGACATGGTGGTTGATCTGTAGAAGTTAGAACACATTCCAGTTTGAAAAGCCTAATGGGTCCAAAGCATAAATGCCCACACTTGCACATTCGCAAATGTTGCTGATGCAGAACTAAAACATCCTAGATGGTTAAACTGAAGCGAGGGCATTGATCTCTTACCAATCTTCAGAATTTCTTGGGTTAATTGAGGAGAATATGATTCCTGGCAGTTACTTTTGATTTGTTCACTTCTTTATGTACTTGGATATGAAGTTGACAACAGGAAAGTTGCATTTTCAAATTGGACACTCTTCATAGCTTGCTTTCGAGGAAAGTTGATTTACAATTATTCTGGAAACCAAATCTCATAGTATACCTGCTAGGCTTCTTTGCGGCATGTCATCAGGATACATGGATGAGCTTCAGTGATGTTTTGGATGACTCTATGTTACATTTGCTGATGTGACAAGTCAGTGTGTTGAAGTGTTTGCGAATTGACTTTTCCAGAAATTCTCCATCCCTCCGTTGATTGATAACGCTTTTCAAACTAAATAGAAATCAAGAGCATTCTATTGAACATCGACAAATTTACAAAAACACTTTTTCACAAAGCCAATAAATCATAGATTAACATTGCTTCTGTAACAAATATTTATTATATTTTCCTAAAGTGATAAATGCTCTTTATGAAGAACTATTTTTATGCCTCCATAAGAGTAAGAACATTTCATACTTTGGTAATATCGATGAACAAAACTTGCTTCAGTGAACGATCAGCAATGGATCAAATTCAACTCTGCTTTATCTAAATGCAAACAGAAAGTGAGTAGCAGTGCTCTACCGTTTCTGGTCAAAATCCCAACAAGATAATTTATTATTTAATCACCAAATGAGGATAATCCCTTAACAAGATCCATCTTACCATTTAATATTAGGTCCTCTGTTTAGCCTCATGCAATGGGGATCTCACCAGAATATTTAATATGACAGCCTAGTTGTAATGCAGAAGAAGAAAAGAGGAGCAAGTAATTAATGTGCACATGATAAATAGAGTAACTGAACAATTAATGATAACTTAACTCACAAAGAGGGGGAAATTTGGGAGGGAAACAATGGCTCCCTTCTGGAAGAAGCTGCTACCATGTTGGGCCAATTTTGAGAGCAGAGGAGCCCAGTTTTGGGGATAGGATAATGCTGTCTTGTGTGCAGTCAGGTGGACATAGCAAAACTAATATGTAGACCGACCTATTGGCAGGAAGTGCAGGAGGGTCAAAGGAGGTGCCATAGGTCAGCCTACATATTAGGGTTGATAGTGATATTAAATTTCTATCTTTTATTTTAATATCTCGTTCATTTTTCTTTGCTGTGCACAATCCCTACAATTACTATGCACTATCAGAGATTTCTTGCATCGCAAGTGTTGGAATTATTGGTGTAGCTGTATATGTGGCCACGTCCCGTTCATATGTATCATTATGTACTTGTAATTATGGATAAGGCCATATTTTATTTTATTTATTGTATACTAGGTTTATGGTTAAAGCCGACCTAGTCAAACTTGATATGTGTTGCCGCCTTATACACACCTCGGGTAACGTGGAATAAATCTTCAATCCACTGGGTGTGTCCTTGGGGGCAAGTCTCGAGTTGAGATACTGTCACTCAACACTCAACTCCTCCGTCTAGGCCAATTCCTAGCGAAGCCAAGGGGGGTAGTCCCTAAAAAGATAACTAAGGCTAAGTAGCTAAGCACAAAAAAGGAAATCTAGGAGTTTATTCAAAGCAAGAGCAATATAACAATCTAGTCTAGCAGCATATATAATTCATTCACCATAAAAAGATACATTCATTGACAAGATAAGTAAATGAAATACATTTAACCTTGAGTTACTTCAAGATAAGGAAAATATTTAAATTGCAAATGCTTGAACTAAAATGCTCTCAAAGTAAAGATTGAAAGTAAAATAGACCAGTGCCAAATAATGAGATAAATGCTGTCGGAATAAAAGATGTATCATTGTGCTCTTGACAGTTTTATTGCTAAGATGAATTGCTTAAGTTAGTGAGTTTATTTCTGCCAACATATGTGCATATGTGATGGCAAGAAAGGAAATCTAAGCTAAATGTTTGGCCCTTTAGATATTATCCCTCAATTTGGGTACAAAGAACAATGCCGGAGGTCCAACAAGGAGAGAACGTATCTTATTAACGATATCCCCCCGACTTCACACACAAGTTCATTGTATTGTCCAAATGAACAATACTAGCTATCGGATTTTCCTATTAAACTAAATCCACACCAACCAGTTCACGTTCTGAGTGAAACCCAAGATTGAGCAAAGCTTGCGGAGGCCAAGAGCATACTAGGGCCGCTGAGGGGATGGTTTATTTGCCAAATTGAAATTACAGAAAGGAAATTGCAAAATGAAATCTATTCTAAATTAATTTAGAAATTGAAATGTTTGCAGTGTGTGTTTATTTTATCCTTTTAAGTTAGCAAAATTTTAAAGCATATGGCAAGCACCATGAAAATGAGACAAGAGACACGGTTCCCCCAGGGTAGGGGGGATTGCGATGGGTAGCCCTCTTATTTCTTTGAGATTACAATTTATTTTATAAGTGTTTGTGGTCATTTATAAATTGAAGACCAACAAACTTACAAAAATGAGAAGAAGAAATGTTAAGGAGGGAAGTAAGATGTCTTGGGTGGTCTCGAAAGCTCTGGGTCTGCGAAAATTCGCCAGCACCTCCTCCTATTTGCTCACTAAACCTGCAAAAAAAGCAAGTAAAAGAGCCACAAAGATGCCCAAAAATACTTTGAAAGTGTTTTCAAACAATGTAAGAAAACACCCAAAATTAACTAAGTTAAAACTATGCAAAAATAGCAAAATTTACGAAGGAAAGCAAGCTAAAGGCTAGCTTCCTTAGTGTCTTTTGTTTGCTGTTTTAGGACAACAAACAATGGGCACTAAGACTTGCCAAATATGAAGTTGAAAGGTCAAAAATCTTATCTATCTTTTAGCCTTGAAATTTTGCTTTAAAATTTAGCTAAAAGAATGAATTAAGCAAGCTAGATCTATTGAAAATAAAATGTTTTGTAAATGAAATATAGATCTACTTGTATTTAGCATGCAATGATAAGTTGCTTTGAATTTTAACTTTGAAAATGACAAACTTGAATCTTGCATGCATAAAAGTAACCAAAGAGAAGAGTATTTTAAGATTTTGAGGAAGAGAAGGAGAAGAGATCTTGCTCAAGATGAATCCTTGGGCTATGGAGTCCTTTGAGGGAATGTTGAGGGACTTTTGCTCCAAAAGGCTTGAAGATATGTGAAATGTTGCACTTGAATGCTTCACCTCTCCAAGCTTGAGAATCTGTGAGACTAAGATAAATCTTTCCAACCAATTTCGTTAAGCATGGAAATTCCCTACAATTGAAATCTAGATAGCATGTATATTAGCATAAATAAGACATGTAAATCTACAATTGCAAATGGAAAGGACAGAAAAATCAAATAAGCAACCTAGTTTAAGAGATCTTACATCCAAGGGCCACTTTAAGAAATTAGAATGGAAAGCATCTAATCTATAGATACCTCAAATGATCATATATGAACAAATTGCATCCACACCAATAGCACCATCCACCATTGACTTCCAAAGTCTTTTTATTCAAATCTCAAAAGAGTTACAACAATAGCAATATAATACAAGCGTTCTTTCCCCAAGCTCCAATTAACTCAATAAGGAGGAGAAGACTTGCTTAAATAATAATCTGGGAACAATTTCCAATGAAGGGGGGCACATTTCCCAAGGAAGGGGGTGCACCACTTGGAGAAAAAAGAAGCATATGGGTGGATGAGATGGTGCCACCCCTCAAGGAACTCCATTCACTCACCACATGTGAGGGATTGAGAGAGTGGGAGGTCACCACCTCTCAAGAGGTGCCTCTCCTCGAGAGTATGCCACCTCTTGAGAAGGGGGCGCACCTCACCACTAAGATCTCCTCCAACTTGAGACAAGTCACTACTTGACCCAACATTAAGCTCCCTTAACTCGCCCTCATGTGCCACATACTCCTAGTGAAGCTCAGTTGACTAAAGACAAACTAGAAACATGTTTTCGACATGTTTCCTTAAAAATTGCAATGCTGATTTTTTGTCTTTTTTCACCTTTTATTTCCCTTTTGTGAGAGAAATCGACTTTTAGTGATTAAAAATCACTATTTTCACTCAACAAAAGGGATACATAGGTAAAGTGGGTACTCTAAGCAAAAAAATGAGTACCCCCAAGGCATATGATGCCTCTTAGTACCACTTATTGAACTTATACATAAATTACAATTAAAATATCCTGTTTTGTGGGAACTTTTTTATTTGCTGAAAACATTAAAAAATATCCTAAGAGGGACTTAGCGCATTTCCATAAGACTCAAGAGTGATGACTAGCATGGTAATATACATTAGACACTAGACTCAGACAACTTATTAAGGCCTAGCTGTAGAAATTTAATGACAAAATCAACATGCACAAATTCTGTCATACACTTAGCAACCTAGAGATAACTGTCATGAATGAACTCTGAAATGTATTAAACCCACATTCATAAAATATTATGAGCAGAAATACACATTGCCATGTACTTTTGCAGCAGAATAAAACACAATGAACAACAATCACACATCCATGTAATACTCAAAAATTTAGGCAACCAGCCAGGGAAAACCCCAATGTGGGGAAATTCAAAGAGAGAGATTTTATTAGCTTCAGGAAAGATTACATTTATAGCCAAGAGAAAACCACTTACAACACCCAAACTGTCTCTCCAAAAATCTAACTTGAAAAACGTGCCAAGTTCGTACTGTTGTACGACCCACCCAGAAAAAAACAACACCTCGAAAATCATCCCAATCTGTTGATGTATGGTCTATTTTGTATGGTTTCCCTTCAACAACAAATATCCTCAAGCTGCCTCAATTTCCGTGCCTTGCCTAGAAAAACGGGCCCACTTCTCTATTGTACGGACTGTATGAATTTGTACAGTACGGCCTCCCACACAACAATGAATTTCAGCACTCACAAAACAGTGTTTTGCCTTGGGAAATGTGCCCAAGTTCTCTTGGGAAATGCGCACAGCTTGCTGCCCTTTTCTCTCCTCAAAGCTCTCACAGAAATCTCTCAATCTCATCTTCTCGTTGTGTCTTGCACACTACCCAATGCATTCTCTTATAATTCGAAAATGACCTTTCACCTTCCAAGTGTCTTTTCACCTTCCCCATCCCTAAATCCAAAGGCCATGATCTAATCTTGCCTTTACATGATCAAGGGACATGATTCATTCCCTCCAAAATAAATCACTTAAAATATTAAAGTACAATTTCACTTTATAACATAAGTGCATTTTATGAAATAAAGTCACTTTAATATTATAAAGTACACTTCATTAAAAAGTCACTTTAATAAAAGAACCACTTTATTACAACTTTATAAAAACCCATTACAAAGTCAAGTGTCTAGTAGTGCAAATATAAGGCTACTTCTGCATACAAGACAAAACATGTGGAATACCTCCCGAGCTATAAAAGCTAACACTAGCCACTAGGGCATACTCCAGCTTTAGAGGATATTGAGTGAAAAAACTTAGAAATTATCACTCACTTATGCAACAAGATATAATTAACAAATAAAAAAAACACTCTAGAGTAATGTACTGATGACCAAGTCTTAGGGGGCTAAGTCTTTTACAAAGTTCATCATGCTAGCTCATCTTATTACAAATCCCCCACACTCTAGAGTAATGTACTGATGACCAAGTCTTAGGGGTCTAAGTCTTTTACAAAGTTCATCATGCTAGCTCATCTTATTACAAATCCCCCACAGGGGTATGGAAAATGCGTGAAGAAGAAGAAGAAGAAAATTTGATGGGGCAAAAGTGCTTGATTGGACTTCTAAACTTTGAATTTGAAAAAGTCTTTGTTCAATCTTTGGCAGCTCAACTGCAAGTCCATCCTAGTACAACTTGGGGGGTAACAATATGTAGGTTCAATAACCCTCTTGGGGAGTGTGCCCTTGTTATGTGGGTCCATAAGTCCCTCTTGGGAGGACATCTCGTTTGAGTTGTGTATAAATACACAACTCAATCTCTTATTTTGATAATCTCATTTTGTGATCTTGATATAATATACGAAGTGTGATAAGCCTAAGGGCACTTATATTTGATGTTTTTCTTTTGTGATTGGCATTTTCACTTGGATGCACTTGCATTTATTTTTTCACCACACTTGTGCTTGGCTTTTGCACTCTCTCTCTAGTGCACTAGATCTCTCTCTCTCTCTCTCTCTATTACACTTGTGAGGAGACTATTTTAGAATTTGGTTGAGATTTGATTACATCGATTCTCTTGTTGACCCTTAGAAATATCAACAGTGAGGCTACTAGCACGAGAAGGGTAACATTGTTACTCGTACTCCTTTGTTGTTTTTATGCTTATTTTTATTGAATTTCCCTTTCAGATGGAGATCGCCTTCCATTTCTACTACAAAGATCTTTTTGTCCGAAGAAATTTGTAACTTTCAGATAGGGCAAGCAGTCAAAAATGTAGGTAGTCAAAATTTGAGCCTAGGTTGATAATACTTGCGTGTCTGTTACTTGTGTTTGCTACCCACGCGCGCCTCCATTTGTGAGTTCGGGTTGGCTCGCGACTTGTATGTTCCCTTCCTTTGCAACTCGAGTTGGTATTGCTTGAGCCTGCATTTTCTTTGGGTTGCTACTTGTTACCCCTCACATTTGCATGAGGGTTGATCTTGTGACCCCTCACATTTCCATGAGGGTTCACCTTGTGATATCGCAAGACTTGACATAGAATTGTAGATGCCAGTGATGTATAATATGACAAATACATGGGTATTTTATCAATACACATCTTTTCTTTGGCACTTCCCTTGTGGTTTGTTTTGACCACTACTTAAAGTGGGTTGTCTAGAGGAGAGTGGTTATTGCACATATAGTTTTTTGTTGCCCCTAGAACACACCAGGATCTTCATTGGTTGATTGCTTATGTACCATGGTTGATGTTAGAGCACTTTCATGATTGTATCTTAACATTATAGTGACATGATTGGATGTATTTGTATCTAGGAGGGGTGTTCCACATGTTCCCTCTTTTATTTTGATGTTATAGTCACTACATGGCTATGGTCTTCACATGTTGTGGTGGTTGCTTAGTGGCTTGGTGGCCTAGGAGACGAGTTTCCTCGCACATGGTGGTATATTGCATGTATAGATCACACTTTGATTGCCTTGATATCACATGGATGTGGAGTGCTTAGCGTATTTGACCTTGTTCACATGTTTTCGGTTATTCCAGGTGTTTATTTAGCATGGTTCAATGTGGTTAGAGCCTCCTAATTGGAATGCCCTAGTCCATTGGGGGTTGTTTGACACATGTTCTACTTTGCTATGACATATATTATAACCCCTTGTGGAGTGCTCCCCTTGTTCACACATTTTGAGGTAGTTCTATGTTAGGGTCCTAACCTTGCTAACCCCTCAAGTAGATAGAATAATATGTTTTTCTATGTAATAAAGGCCGTCATTAGTAAATAAGGCCTATGTAATAATGTGAATGCGTTTAATGCAATAAGACTTATTAGAAGGTTTCGCCTCTAGAAAGTTCTTCCTCTAGAATGTTCTCTAGAAGATAGAAATAGTATTAATAGGGGTAGAAAGCATGGAAAAGGTTGTTTCGGAAATCATTTGTACTAGAGCTTTGCTTTGTTGGAGGTTCCCCCCTCGAAGAGGCACGTGAAATTTTCTCTCAAGATAATAACAATATCATCATTTAGATCTATATTGTCATTGTGCTTATTGTTTCGCCTCTTTCTGTTAACTAATTTTGGTAATAATTCTGCTACTGCTTTGCATATTTCCTTTTGGTACCTTACAAGTGGTATCAGATCTTTTTCCTCTGTAGATTTTTAGAAATATTTTTTTTTCAGACTAGAGACATGTGCCAACGTCTTTAAAGCACAGTGCTTTGTCGTTCCACTGGTAAAAATACGGTTGGGAAAGAATACATGCAGGAAATACACTTGGTTTCACGTGGTTACTCGAAACACATTGTTTCACCTAGTTGGAAACTTGTGTAACCTCTGTTGGTACCCCTTCGAGTAGTACTACATTTGATAGCACTTGTACATGACCATTCACTCCCATGTACCCTCAGGTATATAGGGAGTCCCACAGGTCTCTTGAAAATAGCTGTAGATCAACTAATCGATTGCCTGAATGCTATAGTTGCATCGAGAACAACACTTGGGTAGACTACTCTCGTGTACCTGGGTAATCATGTAGAATGACTAAGGGTATGGTTGAGCCTCCTTAGTTAGAGCATTGAGATATTGGGCTGAGTACTATTGTTGGATCTCGTCGATATATCAAAGAGCTATAGCATAGGGCGATCTCTTGTCTGTAGGAACCCTCAAAACCCTAACCCTTGCTTTCAGAACTGAACATAATAGAAACATAGTGGAAATTTTGCACATCCAGTGTGCGCAACCTTGCTTTATGCATCCAGGTTGTGAAATTCCTACACAATTTTAACTGTTAAGAATTTGGGCATTCTATCACTACAATATTATTCAAACATGAGTACAACTCCGCAGGAGTAAAAAAATAATTAGTGGTCCCACTTACACCCTTATTTGGGACCTATCCCACTGGATTCCTCTCCTCGCATTGATCACAGCGGTACCCCACTCATAAGCATTTTTTTTGTAGACCCACCCACCCTCCTAACACCTTTATTTGGGACCTATCCCACTGGATTCCTCTCTTCTCACTGATTGTAGTGGTACCCCTCACTCATAAGCCTTTTTTTTTCTGTGGACCCACCCACCCTCCCCGACACCCTTCTTTGGGACCTCACCTACTAGATTCCTCTTTTTGCACTGATCACCGTGATACCACTCTCTCCTAATCCCTTTCATACGATCCCAACAACCATATTTTTCCCTGCTTATCTTCTTGAATCTCGATGGCCTACACCCGACAACCAAGACGTTGACAATTGCATCAATGCCTTGGACAAGACTGTGACCAACATTGACAATAGAGTCAAAGATGCTACTTTAGAAATTGCTTCCCTCAATTCTTGAATCAATAAATTGGATGACCAATTCACTAAACTAGATGACCTCTCTAACTAGATGGACTCCCTGTCCACATGGTTGCGTCAATCCAAGGGTCCTATCTCCTATGATCAACCTTTACACCAAGAGGGTGTTGACTCCTCCCATTCCATGGCCTTTCATTCTAACCCCCCTTACTCATGACCCACGTCTTCCCAAAGTTGAGGTGAATAAATTTGATTGTTCGAACCCCACGGGTTGGGTCACTCAAATGGAACATTATTTCGCCTTGCATGGCATCACTAATGACTTGATCAAACTTCGTATCGGTGTCCTTTATTTGGATCCCAAATGATGGCAATGGTGGCAATGGCGTAAAAATTCACATCGAGGGTATATTGCTTGGACCCAATTTGTTGTAGACCTTTATGAACACTTTGACACAGACACATCATTTGGGCCGTTTGACCAAGCTTAAATAGTCTGATACAGTGGAAGAATACATAGCTACTTTTGAGCAATTGGCTTTTCGAATTGAAGACATGTCTGACACCTCCTTCCATGAATGCTTTATTAGTGGCCTTAAGGATGACATCCAAGCTCATGTCCTAATGGCTTGCCCCTAGACTTGTCTTGAAGCTACTCACCACGCCAAGGAAGCACAACATGTAGTCTCTTCTGATTTCAGAAATCCATCCTTTATTCTCCATTCCCAACTCACCAATCCAACCCCTCCTCCTCCTTTTAAGATCCAGAAACTAACCCGGGCATAAATGGTTGAATGCCAACTTAAGTGTCTTTGCTAAAACTGTGATGAAAAATATTTTATGGGGCATAAATGTAAGGAGCAAAAGCTTTTTATGGCCATTTCTGAGGACATTTCAAAAGAGGACGATGATGTTTCCCCTCTCGAAGTGTTGCCCCAGGCTGATGATCATAGCCCACCCTTTGATCCACTAGAAGTTAATCCACTCATCACTTTGAATGCTCTCACGGGTATCTCTACTCCCCAAACCCTTAAGTTAATCAACTATTTCAAGAATCAAAATGTCATTATCCTCGTCGATAGTGGTAGCACCCATAATTTTGATCATCGTCGAATTGCCCAAGAGACCCTTTGCTATATCTATGCAGTCAATAACTTCGAAATCATGATTGCTAATGGCGGTTCCATGAAATGTGGGGGTCGTTGTGAAAATGCGCACCTACAAAATGGCCATTATCACTTGAAATCCCATACGTTTGCTATTGACATGGGCGGTTGCGACATTGTTCTGGGTGATGAATGGTTATGCACACTAGACCCCATCACCACGGACTTAAGGAATTATCCATGAGTTTCCAACAAGATGGACATCAGTATCAGTTCCAAGGCATCATGATTGGTTCCCTCGAGATCATCAGTTCACATCGAAAAAGGTCATTCTGGTGTTATTGCCCAATTCCATGCCATTCAAGCAATTGAGATTCCCTCCCCAGCTGTTCATCCCAATGCAACTTATTCTCTGTGAACACCACTCTGTTTTTGACAACCCCCAAGGACTCCCACCTTCCCATGGTCCCCATGATCATTCCATTCCCCTTGTCCTTGGTAGTCTTTCTCCCAATGTTTGCCCTTATCGTCATCCATTTGCCCAAAAAAATGAAATTGACAAAATTGTTCAAGAATTGTTAGTTGTGGGTGTCATCCGTCCTAGTACAAGCCCTTATTCTTCTCCCATAATCATGGTACTCAAGAAAGAAGGTACGTGGCACATGTGCCTTGATTTTCAATCCCCCAACAAAATTACCATCAAAGATAAGTTTCCCATTCCCGTTATTGATGACCTTTTGGATGAACCAAGTGGTGCTCAATTCTTTACCAAACTTGATCTGTGTTCTGACTACCATTGGATATGTATGAAGGAGGCCGATATTCCCAAAACTGCCTTTCATACTCATGAAGTCCATTATGAGCTCTTGGTCATGCCCTTCGGCTTGTGTAATGCACCCTCCACTTTCCAAAATCTCATGAATCATGTCTTATGCCCTTTCCTTCGTTAGTTTGCAATGGTCTTCTTTGATGATATCATCATTTATAGTAAAAATTGGCAAGACCATCTTGCCCATGTGGATCAAGTCTTACAAATATTGTCTCGACATCAACTCCTTCTCAAACAGTCTAAATGTGCCTTTGGAGCTTTTGAAGTAGAGTACTTGGGCCATATTGTAGGTGTTATCCCCATTTTGTGGGATAACTAAGGAGATGATGTCTCGAGGCCCTCAGGTTGCAGACATGGAGTACCGAGAGACAACTTGACCAATAGTGTCCACTTGCACAGATGGAGACCCACCTCACCACCACGCTCCAGGTTGATCATGATGATATCCACCACATCAGCTAGCCTCCGGAAGACATTGGGTCTTGCTCCATGAGGTACAAGTCAGGTATTATGGTGAGTGTCATTTCAATATTTGAGGCATTTGAGTTTGTTACATCTATTACTGCTTTTGATTATGTGACATTTGCTTGGACATTATGCTCTTTGCCCTGTTTCACCTTCGTGGTTGACATTGCGCCCTAGTAAGTGGGTTACCCTTAGGGATAGGTATGCTACTGGGAGGTCCTTTTGACGAGTGATCGTGCCATTCCTAACCATACTTGCCACTTTCCACACTTCATCCCCTCATCTCCTCACCTTTTGGGTTTTTTGGGTGTACTGACCCAAGAAGGGGTTGTCCCTCACTTCATGGGAAGAAGGGGCTGAAAGCCCAGAGGCTTGTGGCTGGAAAAATATAAAAGCCTGATCATGAACCTTCTAGATGCTCGCCCAAAGAGGTCTTGAGAGCAATGAAACGTTTCTCTTAAAAAATCAAAGACCTGCAAAAGCAAACACATAAATATAAATGTCCCCACTTGTTGAGGTGTGTACACTCATGCGGTGTCCCTTTCTTTCCTTGCATATGGCACTCCGTGTACCTCTAGCTTCAAGTGGACTTGTGGTGCTACCCCCCAAGCTAATCGATTTCACTCTAGGGAGTACCCAAAGTTTTGGACTATTAATTAATTAATGGCAATGAATGGGCTTGGAAAAATGATGCATTGAAAACGAAGGTGCAACACACCCTTTACAAAGGCACCCATAAGTGAGACACTACAACCCCTTGTATGTCATGAACCCCATGCCCAAAAGTTTTCCCTTCATCCATAGCACATCATCCACATGACTTAGAAGGAGGTCCCCTCGGGAAACACCCCTAAATTTGAGGGACGATTCACCCAATAGGTCATTTTGTCAACCCTCCCATACTCAAACTCTGTAAATTGCATAGGGTCTTTGAGCATGAGTTTATTTTGATGAGGTAGTTTTGATGTACATGCTTAGATGGCTCTTTTATTGATTTGATTTACTCATCATGATGCTTTGACTTGAGATCCTTGGAGGGCATATCCATTTGTATTTGCAGGACCTAGCTGGTGGATAGTTTTGAAGGAACAAGCCTAGCTTGGGCTTCAAGCCCACAGGTTGGATACCGAGGCCCGCATGCCGTGGAAAGTGTCACTCACCCCTGCAAACTTGTCCTTGAAGTGGACATCTTTGCCTCTTGGCAAAGCCTCGGTGAGTAAATCTGCAACCTGCTCATCAAAAGTGGCCTTTGACTCTAATCTGCTTGTCACCATAGCCAAGTGGGACCCAAACCTCTCTGGTGCCCTGCACTCTCTCATCAACCTCCGAGGCTCTCCAACATACTCCTTGGCCTCCTTCAGGGTCTCCTGAAACCATCTCGGTTTCCTCTTCCCTGAAGTAACCTCTAATGGAGTAGTCTCTTCATGCCTCTGAGTCTCATGCACAGATCTTTGATCAGTAGTCTGTGACCCTGAAGCACCTGCACCAACTGTCTGTATACTCGACAACTGTGACTCTGAACATGTCTCGGGTGGACCAATCACCCCTGAATTCGGTGTACTTGATGCCTGAGGTCATGTCCCCTATGAAGCATCACTCTGCAACTGTGGGACGTCATCAACTCTGTCTCTCGACTCAAGTGACCTCCTGAATGCTCTATCCTCCTCGAATCTGACATCTCTCCTCACCACCACTCTCCTCAGTGCTCGAATGTAGATCCTATAGGCCTTTGAGACCTATGAGTATCCAACTAGCATCCCTCTCTCTACAGTGGGATCTAGCTTTGTCCTCTTCTCTAAGGGGACATGAGAGAATGTCAAGAACCCAAATATGCGTAGGTGCTCAACATTAGGCCTACTCCTGCTGAAGGCCTCCTCAGGAGTCTTCCTCCCCAAAGCTCTATTGCAAGCCTCGACCAACATACTCCTCACTGCACCCACTATGGCCATGTTCTTCCTCTCTGCAACCCCATTCTGCTGTTGGTTGTAAGGAACAATCAATTGCCTTCTAATACCCTGCTTGATACAAAACTCTGCAAACTCCGTGGAGGTATACTCGCCTCCATTATTTGACTGCAAGACCTTGATCTTCTTTTATGTCTGGTTCTCCACAAGAGCTTTGAACTCTTGGAACCTCTTAAAGACCTCACTCTTCAGGAAAAAAATCTAGGTCTTCTTGGAGTGGTTATCTATGAAAGTAGCATAATACTCCCAACCATCCAAGGAAACACATGACATGGGCCCACACACATTTGTGTGTATCAAGTCTAGTACCCCAGTTGATCTACTGTCACTGCTGGGAAAAATAGTCTTGGTGTACTTCCCAAGAGCACACCCTTTGCACACCTCTTGATGCTCAATGTTGAACTGTGGCATACTCGTCACAATCTCTCTCCACGATCTCAGAGCTCCATGATGCGGATGAGCCATCCTATGATACCACAACTCACACAACTGACTACTGCTGCTACTACTCGTCAAAGCATACAAGGGATAGAAAAACAATTTATACAGGTTCCCCTCTCTCGTCCCAATCACTCTGCCAAAAGTGACACTGCACCCCTTAGGGTCAATGAGGACCTCTGTCCCTCAGAAGGACACCTCACGACCCCTATCCTGGATGGAGGAAACTGAAATGAGATTCTTCTTCAACCCCGGGACATACAATACATCCCTGAACACCAAGGGTGACATACACTCCTTCTGAAAAGATACTATGCCATGCTCAATCGCCCTGACAATGGTGTCGTCTCCAAGCACTATTTCCAACCTGATCTCTAGATCTCTGAGATCAGTGAAGTGCTCTCTCACACCTGACATGTGACTCAATGCTCCATTGTCAATATACTAGATGCTGGATGGTGTCTCAACTGTCGAACAACAAATTATCAAGGAGCACTCCCTCTCAAACTGGGTGAAAAACTACTCCTCCTTTGCTGTTGCTGCAGTACCACCCAACTTCTTCTTCTTCTTCTTCTTCTTGGGACACTGTCCAACATGCCCCAAACAGTTACAAGCAAAGCATCTCACTTTGCTCATATCCCTCTACTGCTCATACTGTCTCGATTGCTGCTACTTGGCCCCACCCTTGGGCCACTGCTTGGTCTTCTTCTTGCCCTTAGCTACAAGAGCAAGATCACCCTCACCCTGCTGCTGACTAGGAGATGCAGAGCTAACTCTAAGCTCCTCCTTCATAAAGTCATCCCAGAGCCTCTCCCAACTGGGCATATGCTCTCTAGCCACGATGCCTCGCACAAAACTCTCCCAAGGTTAGGAAAAGCCATTTAAGGCTGTCCTCGCCAACTCTGAGGGATCAACTATCTCGGCAACTGCTGCCAACACATCACGAATATGAGAAAATCTCATGAGGAATGAGGTAACTATATCTATCTTCTCATCTTGGTGCCCCTTAGTTTCTCTTGGAGCACCATCTTCCGGCTCTACTTAGGACTCTGGTAAAGACTGCATAATGACTGCCACATCTGAAATGCAAACTCTTTACCAGAAACATGAGGTATGACATGGTCCTTGAGCATATCAAGGATAGTCCTCTTGGCCTCGATGTTCCTCATCCAGAACTCAACCATGAGCATTGCATCTGTAGGAGGTACTACGGGATTCTCCACAATGTCCCATAGCTCTCCC
Organism: Picea glauca; assembly: GCA_000966675.3. Lineage (NCBI taxonomy): Eukaryota > Viridiplantae > Streptophyta > Pinopsida > Pinales > Pinaceae > Picea > Picea glauca. The sequence continues at coordinate 262,287 of JZKD02S0318391.1, read as the reverse complement.
TCCTCCAGATTCAAGACTATCCTGGCCTTCCACGCGGACTAATTGCTTGCCCCCCCGCAAGCCTATCCTCCACCCTCAAACCTGCCACCAACATGGCTGCCATCTGATGCTAAAACTGATACACTCTAACCAAGTAAAACTAAGCAACACTGAACAACACAATAAAGCCTCCAACACACAAAACTCAAGTGTGAAAAAGAAGCTTCCACACAAGTGAAAAATCTGCCAACTGTTTGCTCCAAAAATTAGCCACCTCTTTTGCCCTCGGGCTCTGATACCATGAAGAAATTTGAGGTTCCTAAGGCTGCCCAACAAGCCTTTCAAATGACCTCTTGTTGGGCACTAAGTTGAAGGTACTTTCAAACTGTTTTCCTTACTGTTTTATGACTGTTTTCTCGCTGTCCAAAACAACCAACAAATCTGAACTTTACCTACTCTGAAATCTGCCCTTAAGCTTTGGTTTGATGCTCTTTAATGCCTCTTGTTATAAGGTTAAATGAAGGATAGTTTTTCTGTCCAAGTTAGCCTTCTTTAACATGCATCAAACATAAAATATGTTGATGATTATAGCTGCATGAGACATCCTCCAGGACACAGACTGAGTGAGTCGACCTGAGAGAGAGCCCATGAGTTGGGTGTGCCCATGAGATGGGTGTGTTGTCCCTCTCTGAGACGGAGATGGAACGTTGTGTGCCCATGTGTGGGGTGAGGAAGCCCATGCGATGGGTGTGTGGTTCCTCTTTGAGACGGAGATGGAATGTTGTGTGCCCCTGTGTGGGGTGAGGAAGCCCATGAGTTGGGTGTGTCGTTCTCTCTGAGACGTAGATGAAACGATGTACTGGTCTCCTCTGTGCAGAGAGTTGAGATGATGTGATACTCCAGATGATTCTCCTGTGAGACGCAGTGACAAAGAGATCTGCTGAGTTGGACGTGCCTGTGGTTGAGCACATGTGAACGTGATCCTAGTGGCTGAGCACTAGTGAGTGTGATTCTCCTGTGAGACGCAGTGAGATAGAGATGTGGACATCCCTGTGGTTGAGCGACTGAGCATAGATGGATGTGCCCCTAGTGGTTGAGCACTAGTGGGTGTATGAGATCCCTTGCTATATTGTTCAAGAGTTAGACTTACTTGTAACCCTATTTGTGATGTAAAGGGTACAGGTCGGCCCCGCCATAAAGTGAAAGATAGTTAATGTAAAAGATAATTAATATGGTAATTATTAATTATAATGTGATTTATTGAGGTCGGCTCTGTTGTGTCAATAGACACTACTTTTGATAGGTGTTATCGCGCAGTTTGTACTTGGAAGTAAAGGAAAGGTAAAAGAAGACAAATTGACGTAATTGGAGACTATCCTATCACTGTCACCTCAATAGGATATCTCTTTCTATTTAGGGTGGTAGGCCCAGGGGAGACGTCCCCGGTGACCTGGGGTTTTGAGAAGGCAAAGGGTAAAGGCTAAGGTAAGGGTTTACCTCTCACAAGTCACCACCGATCAGAAAGTCCGGCTAAACAACCAATAAAAGATAATAATAACCAGAAATGTACCTGCCCGAAACAAAGCAACATGAAACTATATTTGCAAGGTCACTTGCTCGTTAGTACTTAATATAATTGGAGACTTTCTCAAATAAAGCAATTGACTAATATATTGATGAAACAAATCAAAGATGTATAGTAGCAATAATCACAATATGTCACTTCACAATAAATGTTTTGAAGAAGCTTCAAAATGAACAAGAATGATTTATCATCAATGTCACAATACCAACATTCATTAGAAGCAAGGACTACTATGCATTAGCCAATCTTTCAATTGCTTGAAGAAACATTAATTGCTGCAAGGTAGGACTATAAACCAAATGGATAATGGCAGCAATAGGGTTAGCAAGTCAATCTAAGCTAGGGTTAGAGTGTGTTAGTAGTTGTTCAAAGATATTGGATTTTTTAAAGTTTGTGATCAAAGCACTCAAGCAAGAAGTCTTAGATCAGTGCATTCATAGGGCAAATGGAGTCAAAAGTAGTGGCAAGAGTTGAAGGAACAATAAGATAATAGCAGGGCCAAAGACAAGAGGAATTT
>JZKD02S0318391.1:231936-252846 GCA_000966675.3 Picea glauca | reverse complement strand
TGTCTCTGTGTTTCTCATATATGTGACTGATGCTGAATGTACCATTGTTTAATTCCCTGCATTATTGTGATCATCATTTAGTGTTTCAGCAAAGAGTTTAAAAGAAGCATAATTGGTTAAGCACGGTAACAACTGATTCACCCCCCCCTCTCAGTTGTCCAACATAACATGGTATAGCTGTCATGTATAGTGGTTTGAAAAGATTGGATGACCATTGTCTTTGGTTATTAGCTTGGTTTGGATAACTAGTCTGAGTTCCTGTGCTAGACATTGTGTTTAAAGGAAGACTTCCTCCGAAGAGTGATTTTACTACAGGAGAGTTTCGGGGAGTCTTTCTTTTAAAGGATTGAGTAGGTACTATTGTGGATTGTGGAGTCGCCAGATAATTTTCTTTAAATTACCAAAGAGATGAGGGAATCACCCTTAGTGGAGTCGCCAGGTAAGCTTGTAAGGTAAAGATTCTTGCGGAAAGGCTTACCGAAAAGTGTTGTCTTGGGGAGAATTGACTCAGTGTTCCCCGACAACAACGCCAAAATGTTATCTCGTAGTTTGTACTTAGAAGTAAAGGAAAGGTAAAAGAAGACAAATTGACGTAACTGGAGAATATCCTATCACTGTCACCTCAATAGGATATCTCTTTCTATTTAGGGTGGTAGGCCCAAGGGAGACGTCCTTGGTGACCTGGGGTTTTGAGAAGGCAAAGGGTAAGGGCTAAGGTAAAGGTTTCCCTCTCACAAGTCACCACCGATCAGAAAGTCTGGCTAAACAACCAATAAAAGATAATAATAATCAGAAATGTACCTGCCCGGAACAAATCAACATGGAACTATATTTGCAAGGTCACTTGCTGGTTAGTACTTCATATAATTGGAGACTTTCTCAAATAAAGCAATTGACTAATATATTGATGAAGCAAATCAAATATGTATAGTAGCAATAATCACAACACGTCACTTCACAATAAATGTTTTGAAGAAGCTTCAAAATGAATAAGAATGATTTATCATCAATGTCACAATACCAACATTCATTAGAAGCAAGGACCACTATACATTAGCCAATCTTTCAATTGCTTGAAGAAACATTAATTGCTGCAAGGTATGACTATAAATCAAATGGATAATGGCAGCAATAGGGTTGGCAAGTCAATCTAAGCTAGGGTTAGAGTGTGTTAGTAGTTGTTCAAAGATATTGGATTTTTTGAAGTTTGTGATCAAAGCACTCAAGCAAGAAGTCTTAGATCAATGCATTCATAGGGCAAATGGAGTCAAAAGTAGCGGCAAGAGTTGAAGGAACAATAAGATAATAATAGGGCCAAAGACAAGAGGAATTTGATGGTGAAGTGTTGGTAAGCCAAGGCTTCAACCATCAACCCTAAGGGAAAACAGTTTACTAAGGTGTAGGTAACCCTAGGCCTTAGCACGTTTTCCTCCTTCTTTATCTCAATGACAGAGTAAAAACGACTAGGATGAAGAACAAATGGTAGGGTGTTGTAATAGCAAGGCCCTAGCAATGTCTTCAACAGAGAAAACGGCTCCTTGGCATAATCTAGTAGGTAGATAGCAATTGGAACAAGGACTATAACAAGTGCTTGATCTCTAAGAGAAGGATTGCAGAAATTCACTCACATTTACCATGTATCATCAATGCAAAACCCTAGTTATAGACTTTCCACCAAGAAAAATGCCAATTACACCATAAAAGTCTTCCTTCAACAAGTGCGCACTAGTATTTCAGCTAAAAACCCTAAAGGAGGGCGCAAATTTCAGACCTCACACAAGTGTGAGTGAAAGATGATCAAAAAAAGAGAGTTTTAGCTCTCTATTTATACAATAGCAATGATCTTAATTTTATTTTTAGGTCACAAAAGGCCGACATGTCCAAAAATATGTCAAAATACTGTTTTACATTAAATGTCATAATTAAAACCCTAATCAAGCATAAAAGGTGATGTCATGCCCTTTTAGGGTGACGTTAGGCTCCTTTAGGGTAACGTTGGCCTCCTGGAGCAAAACGTTAGGCCTCCTTGGGCCTTCGAAAACTGCCACACGCGTCACTTGGCACATAACTGCCTCCCAAAACCTCTATAGCGTTGGATGACATCATAAGGTGTTCTGGGTGATGTCATGGGCTTTCCAAGGCCAACGTCCTGGTGGAAAGGGCACAACCCCCTTGGGTACAGGTCTGCTAAGCTGCCTCTGGTTTAACGTCCTCCTCTTCTCCGGTGCAAACCCTCTGATCTGTCTCTGCCCCCTGTTGGGGTCTCAACATCCATCTGATGGGCTTTCGGCCCCATGGAGGTCCGAACTAATCATCTCCCCATGTGTACCTATCCATCGGGTATGGTCTTGCACATACCTGTCCATAAGGGTACCTGTCCATCGGGTATGGTCCTGCACATCAATAGATATGCCCTCCACGGGCTCATAAGTCACAAGGATCATAGCAATGTCAATCACATCTAATCATCAAGTTTATTAAACATGTGCATAAAACCCCTTTTACTCGGACAAGTGCTCAAAGACATTATACTAATCTACAAGCCAAGTTTGGAGGAAGTGACAGGGCATCCTATTGGGCTAATGCTCACTAGATGTGGGGTGTTTTCGAGAGAGATCAAATCTAAGCGATGTGAGTGGGTGAAGTGGATAAGGGATGTTTGGGCAAGGGGTGCAGTGATAGCAGGGAAATATATGGCTTACCTATGGGTGTCTTTGTAGAGGGTGAGCTGCACCTGTCATGGATGCAAATGTTTCCAAGCCCATTCATGCCTTTTGTTATTTTCTTATTGCTTTTTCTTCAAGAAGCTGGCTAGGGGACACTGCCCTAGCGTGGTGACCAGTGGTGACAATGTTACACACAAGCATTTTACGGAAATGAGAAGGCTGGCTCGTGATGAGACCCCTTTTCTCTTGGCTATGCCACTAAGAGGCACTACCCTGGCGTGGTGACCAACTGTTAGTAGTGTCATACCGCTAGATGCCCATGGACCTAATAGGCTGGCTCGTGATGAGACCCCCTATCCTCTAACCAGGTCTTGTTTTATCATTTTTTTATGGGTCCCTCTGTTTCTTGCTGAGAAGCTTTTTACTGCTTTCTTGGGGATCCCCGGGCAAAGCATCTCGAGGTTTCATTATTAGCTTTTATCTTTTGCCAGCTACTTTTACCCTCTAGGCCTTTAGCCCCTTCTTCCCACAAGGTAAGGTACAACCCTTAAATATTTGGCCAACCCAATGCCCGAACTAGTGTAATGGGACAAATGAGCGGGAGAAAGATGGAAAGTGGTAAGTATGGTGGGAGCGGACGATGGCTTCTCATGAGTCCCCCCAGTGGCAACTCACAACATATGGGCACAAGCTCACTAGGGCATCCTGTCATTCCCCCCAGATATGGTCAAGTGGATAGGTATAAGATCCAAGCACCCGTTAGAAACAAAAATAATTAAATGCACATATTCAAAAGTTTTGAGGATCAGAGTGACACATACCATGATACCCAGACTCATTACCTCATGGAGCAAGATCCACTTCTGCTACAGGACCAGGCCGAGGTGATGGATGCTGCTGCTGCTGACAAAGTGGAGGCGCTAAAGAAAGAGAAGATGGGCCCTCCAGGGCCATGCTCAAGTCGATCTGGCTCTCGGTACTCCATGTCTAGAACCCGTGGGTCTCAAAACATAATCTCTTTAGTTATCCCTAAACTGGGGATAACAATAGGCACAATCTAATATAAATAAAGGTAAATTCCCCATTGAGGAATCACAACACAAGTGTGAGTTTGGAAATTTCAGCAAGTACTTGTTCTTGGGAAAAGTGCGCACCTCTCTTGGGCGCTAGTCTTCTAGGGTTTGTGAGAACCCTTTTGTGTGCTTGGTTTATGGTGTGGGAGATCTTTCTCTTGAAGAATATAGCAAAGGATTTTTCTGGGTTTTCTTCCCTTGTTGAGAAGGGTTTCCCAGGATACTTCTTGTGTACTTCTGCATGGTATTTCTTCTTGTGATCTTGGTTGTTGCAGCAAATTGTTAATGGTGAAATTGCAAATGTCTATGGTTCAAGTAAAATGCTAAAATTGTAATGAACTTCATGCTTGAGCCTAGCCTATTGAAAAATCAACAAAATACATCTCTAGAATCTTTAACAACTACAAGCTAAAAATACTAAGCTACCGTGACAAATGTACACAAGTGTTTTTGGTCAAGATGACCCTAGAAAAACCCCCACGGGGAAAACCAGTAAGAGAGATAGATATATTATGGAGTCTTCAAGCAAAAGCTACAATCAAAGAAATGAAACAATGGAACCTGATACATAAGCAACTCTTCTCAAGATTGCTATGGAGTTCCCTCTTTCTTTGTGTCTGCTAGAGTAGACTTGTGCCCCTCTAGATGCTTTGCCCAACTGAAAGTAGTGTAGTGCCCTCCTTGAAGCCCTTGCCTGCTAGATGTAAACTTGTGCCCTTTTTTCCACAAAGGTGCGCCCTCTCCCAAGCAAACTCTCTTCAAGTAAATGCACCCTCAAGACACAAATGCACCCACATACAAGTGCATCCTCTCCCTTGCTAGCTGGGCCCTCACTCCTTGAGTGCGCCCTCCTACTAGCTCACGCTCCATGTAAGAAGAAGCTACTAGCTCATGCGCCCTAGCCTCTCACCAAAATGCCTCCTCAAGCTCAAGCCTTCTCAACAATGGTGTGCCCTTGTTCTTCCTCTTCTCCTCTCTTCCTTTTCACACTAACTCCAAGTGAATGAATGAATCTCACTATTCCCTCCTTTGCCTCCTCTAGCCTAATCCTTAAGGCTAACCTAGAAACCAAGGGCTCATATTAGATCAAAGCCTTTCTCCAAGATGAGTGGATGAGATTAGATCTCATAAACTCACTTAAGTTTCCATAGTTTCACTTTATGTTCATTAATTCACAGTTAAGTGAAATTAATGTCATTTTATGACTTAAGTGAATAAAGCCACTTTAGACTTCAGATAATAAAGTCAAAGTGAAATTATAACATAAAGTACAAGCATGAGGGTGGTACTCTCCCCCTTTGTGTTTAGAGACTCCCAAACACAAGGGGATCACTTTCCTTGGTACCCAAATCTCAATACACCCTTCCACCTCAAAGTCCCACAAAAAGGATTGAAAATTGTACCTCAATCCATCCTCAAAAGCCTCAGCTGCTTTTAAATAGTTTTCTTAGTTACAAGGGTACGTGTACATAGACCTAGTGCATCTATGCTGAGTATTGGTACACGAATATTGTACTCGGTACCCATATAGGTAGGTACCCCATGCTACCCTTGCATACCCCTTGTGGTATGGTTTGATTAGGTACCTTTTCGTTGAAATTCAAGTACATTCCCCATGAAAATGGGTACACCGACCATGGATTTAAAAATCAAATACATTGTTTTTTCAAAAAACACACAAATGAATAGAAAGGGTGGAGCATCGTTGTAAAACCCTAAACATCACTTGCCAGTCCTCTTTATGAACCAGACAACCCTAACTATTCTCTCGTTTCTACATTACAGCTAGGCTTCTTTATAAACCACAAAACCATTTCCATTCTCAACTGGAGGAGAACAACAATGCAATAGAGAAGAAGATTAGGGTTTTCAGTGCCATATTTTTTACATGGTGTTACCCCCCAAATCTGCACTCAAACATATTTAAGTCCCTGAATAAAGTGCAACCTCTAGGGGCACTTAAGGAAGCTACCCATTGTCACCTCAACAACCTTTCGTCTCACTTTCAGCCAACTTTCATCTCGCTTAAGGGGGGATGTGACTAGTTTGTGCCCTTATTGCCGATTAAAAAACTCAGATTAATGGAATGAAGATGTTTGGAGCTTTTTATATTTAGGATGGTGGAATTTACAAGGATGAGTGATTATCTCGGGGCAATGGAGTTAGGGAAGCAAATGAGCAAGAGGGGTTTGATGATGAAATTAAGAAACTTAGCTAGGTTATCATAGATACACCCCAACTAGTCAAATAGATCCCGTTGTCGCCTAATCCACACGTCGGGTTACATGGAAGAAATATTCAATCCACTGGGCGTGGCCGTGAGGGCAAGTCTTGAGTCGGGTATGTCACTTGACACTCAACTCCTTCGTCTAGGCTAACTCCTAGCGAAGCCAAGGGGGGTAGTCCCTAATAAAAGAATCTAAGGCTTGATTAAGCTAAATGTAAGAAGTTCTAGGAGTTAATATGAAACAAAAGCAAATACAACTAATCGAGCAACATATAATGACACAAATAAAGATTGCTTAAGCGAAATATATTAAATAAATCAAATACTTCAAGGCAAATGATAGTAAGCAATTGGAAGTACTTGAAAGTAAATGCTGATAAGTAAAAAGGAAATATTGTAGACCAGTGCCAATGTATGTATTGTTGCGAAATGTGTTGCAATGCTCTTGGTAAGTTTTATTAATTAAAGATGACTGGTTGAATTAGTGGGTTAATTCAATGAGATGGACCGATAGTGCAAGTATACTCATGAGTCCATGCTAGAGATTGTAAGTGTGAAAATGAAATCTAAAACTAATGTTTGTTTCCTTTCACCACTATCCCTGAAATGGGTACATGCAGGATTGCAAGGAATTCCAACGGGGAGAGAGCGAATCTCAAAGTATCCTCTTGAATTCACAAGTTAGTCCGCCAGTATGATCCCGTATCGAGCAATAGTAATAGAAGGTTTTCCCTAGTTAAAACTACTCCACACGAATCAAATCCCTCTCTGGTTCATGCCAAGATCCAACAAGCAAGATGTTGAGGCTGAGAGCATATTAGGGAAATGACTGGGAAGGTTCATTACTTTGCAAAAATGAAATACTGAAAATGAAACTAAGCTAACTAATCTAATAAAGTAAATGTTTTGCAGTGCTTGGGTTTATTTTAGGTTTATTTTAACTTGCTACAATAAAAAGGAACACATGCAAAAGACAAAGTGCAAAAAAGGAGACAATCGCCCCGAGGGTGGGGGGATGAGAGGCCTAGTGTGTGATACCACTGTTGCTTTTGAGTTACAATCTTTTTTAGAAGATTGTTTGATGGCCTTTTATAGATTTAAGACCATGCAAACTTACAAATAGATATTGGAAGAAGGTTAGGTGCCTTGGGTTCTCCCGGATGGTTCGGATCCAGGAAATTTGGGCAGAGTATCCCCTTGGCTGTTCGTCAAACCTGCAAAAACAACAAGCTAATGTGGAGGAAAGTTGCCCAAAGCTGATTTGGGACAGCCTGCAAGACTTTACACAAAAAATGCCAAGTGAAAGCTTATGGAAAGTTAGCAAAGTTTAACTAAGAAAGCAAGCAAAAAAGCAGCTTGCCTTCTAAGTGGCTTTTGTTTGCTGTTCGGGACAACAAACTACAAGGCACTAAGATTGCCAAATATGAGATTTTAAAGCTCTAAAAATTATTCTACCTTTTAGGCCTGAAATTTGACTATTAAAATGCTTGCTAAAAGAAGAAATTTCAAATGCTAGATCTACTTGGATTAATGAAAACTTTTAATTGCAAACTAGATTTAGCATGCATGCAAAAGTACAATCTACTTTTGATTTACAATTAAAATAAAGATCTACTATTGCATGCCAAATTAAAGTAACAAGAAAATATTTTAATCGATGAAGGAGAGAGAGAGAAGCTTGGTAGTTTTGGAATCCTCGGGCAATGGATTCTTCCGGTGGAATGACGAGGGACTATGTCTTCAAGGAACTTGGAGTACATAGGAGGTGCAAACTAGTCCCGCTACCTCTCCAAGTGTGAGGATCTGTAAGCCTAAAATACTTGCAAGAAAATTGTTAAATACTTGGTGTCACCTACAAAAGAGACTTGAAAAGCATGTTAGTCAACCGAAACATTCATGCAAATCAAAATCTCTAAAATAGACAAACAATAGGATTTAAAAATCAACCTAGCTTAATGAATACAAGCTTGACCAAAACTCTCATTAACTTGCAAGAGGAGAGGATGAGTGGTTATGTAGGAAGAGGGGTGCACTTCCCAAGGAGGGGGGGCACCCTTCCCAAGGTGGAATGAGACATGTGGGTGAAGGAAAAGATGCCACCACTCAAGTGAACTCATGGTAGATGCCACCACACAATAGAGGATGAGTGAGAGGGTGCCACCTCTCAAGAGGTAGGTGCATCTCTCCTTGGATGCGCCACCTCTTGAGAGGGAGGGCGCACCTCCTCCTTGGAATCTACATCAACTCAAGAGAACTTGCCACATAACTCCTCCTCAACTCCCACTAACTCTCTCTCAATTCACCTTAAGTGTCACCAACCACTAGTGAACTGGAGACAAGCCAAAAACATGTTTCTAACATGTTTCCTAAATAATAGGGAGCTGATTTATTTGCCTTTTATTCACCTTTTTCGAGTAAAATTGATTTTTGGTGAGCAAAAGTCGATTATTTTTTTTGAAAAGGGGTTACATGGGTAAAGGGGGTATTCTGGGTTAGAAAGCGATACCCCCCAAGTCATATAACACGTCCTAGTACCACTTATTTAATTATTGCATCAATTTAAAAGGAGATTTCCTGTTTCACGGAAAATTTATCATCGATAGAAAAACATTAAAAAATCCTAGAGGGACCTAATGCATGTCCATAAGACTCTAGATAAATGACTAGCATGGTAATATACATTAGACACTAGATTAAGACAAACACACTAAGGCCTAACCATTAATACACACTCTAGCTTTGGAGGAAGTGAGTGAAAATTATAAATTGCTAAAAAACAAGATATAATTAACTAGTGAAAAAAAAACACTCTAGAGTATGCACCGATGACCAAGTCTTAGGGAGCTGAGTTGTTTACATAATATTGACTTCATGCTAACTCATTTTATTACAATTCCCCCATGGGGGTATGGAACGAGCTAAAAGAAGAGGAAGAAGAAAATTTTGAAAGGGCCATAATGCCTGGCTGGACTTCTGAACTCTGAATTTGAACAAGTGCCTTGTTCAATCTTTGTGGATCATCGTCAGTCCTGCCTGGTGCAACTAGGGATGTAACAGATCCCATTCATATGCAATGCTGAGATGAAAGCTCTTAAAAGACGCACATCACGACCATGCAGTTTGCAGCCAAAGTACCATGCAACCATTCAACAAAAGAAGAACAACAAAAAGCCTTCAGGATTACAATGGCATCAACAAACTCTTCACATAATTTCAGATTACATCAAAGGCCAAAGAGGATCATAGATCTCAGCCTTAACCTCTTCCCTTGGACAAGAACAATCCTTCAAAATGAATGAACAACCTTGACTAAAAGGGGATAACAACAGAAACAACCTAATGGCAGCCAAACATACCAATGTGATCCATGGTAAAACAAAATGGAAGGTGGAAACACCAACTTGTTACATGCCCTTCTCCCAAAATCTGCATAAACAATCAATTCAACTTTTTTGGGAAATTTTTCTCCAGATCTCGTTATATATCCCCCATTGCAGTTACTTTTTATTAAAATATTATAAGAAACTTCTAGGAGATCCCTCCACTTTCTCCAACAAATTCCAAGCTAGAACCTCCTAGAAGCCTTCTCAAGAGGAGTGCTCCTTCTCTAGAGTGAATTTGTCATGATTTTGGGTGTTGAACGAGTTCACATTGCAATATGTCAACTCTCTATGCAAACTGCTCCTTGACTAGATGCTTATTTAACCTTTCTTCCCTCAAAGCCTCCTTTAAACTTTAAAGTAGGGCTCTCCTTTAGATAGGTGGTTTTTGACGACTTCTTCCATAAAAAATGGCATAAAACCCCTCATAATATCTTCTAACGTGGAGCACTCCTCGAAATAGGGTCTTCTTTCCTAGTTACATGTGCAAAATAATTATTAGGGTCCACATTCTTTCTCCTCAAGGTTAGTGCTCTAAATTAGCCATCTCTTACCTTCTTTCATGCGAAGATTCTGGTGTGGGTCCACATATTACTTCTCCAAGAAGGGTGCTCTTCATACTTTTCCCCTTTTGTGGAGTAAAGGGCATTTTAAGACATTCTCAAGACTAGTGCTCCAAATACGTGGCCAATGCTTTGTGTAATGTGTGATCTACCTCATAACTGTCTGCTAAAGCCCATCGCTCCTCCAAATGGTGAGAAGCTTCCAAATATGTGAAAAGGCTCTCATTTCACATGTGACATGTGTTGAGATTATGTACCTTGGGAAGCGTTCCTCATGTGTTTGTGAGCTCCTAAACACATGTGGGAAGTACTATGTACTTTGTGCCTTGTATTTTATGTCTAATTTCACTTTGACTTAGGAGATATAAGTCGAAAGTGAAATTTGGTCATTTATGCCTAAAATGACTATTAATTCACTTTGTGGGTGAATTATGAGACATAAAGTGAACTTAGGGAACTTAACCCAAAGTGGGTTTGAGAGTGAGATTATTATGGGATGATCTCAACCTTTGATTAGACTTGAGATGGGATGATCTCAACCATCTATATTTTAGGTTTCCTTATGGAGGTTCAAGAGGGGCGCAAAGGGCAAGGAGGAGCTCATTCACTCATTTGTTCACTTGGAGAGTTTGAGAGAGAGCATGAGGATGAGGTTTGTTGCATGTGTTGAGGCTAGCTTGGGCGCTTCTATCTATGGAGACAGTCAACAAGCTTAGGGCCTCATTTATTTAGTGAGGAGGTTCTTGCTTGGAGGAGGGTGCATTTGGTGAGGAGGGCACATCATCAGTAGGGAGGAGTTTTAGAGCTCAGATTGCAGTAAGGTCTATTTCAAAGGGAGGCTACTCATCAATATCATAATACTGTGGAGGGGTTTCTTCATCAGAGCTTCCTGTTGGCAGTTATCTCCAGTTCAATGGTCTTGTCAACATTTATGGAGGGCACACCATCCTAGGGCGCTGTTGCTTTAGTTGGGCTTGTGTTGCAGCTTGGATCAAGTTGCTATTGTATCGGGTTCTTCTATATATTGTACTTGTTGTATTCCATCTTCCATTCTCCCTATATATACACTTATATTCCAAACTGGTTTTCCCTGGGGGGGTTTTATCCAGGGTCATGTTGACCAAAAATACTTGTGTTCATTTTCATGTATGTTAGAGTTTAGAACTATAGTATTTTTCAGTAGTAAAGATCTCTAGGTGTGTTATATATATTTTGGTATGCATGTGCTAACCCTTGGTGACAAAAACTACATGCTAGAGCACCAAAATTGCTTATGTAACTGTAACAAATCAGCAAAGAAGTTTCTGAACTGTTGGCTGTTATAAAACAACACCAAAACTTTCATTGACAGTTGAAACTTAGAGTCAACTTGAGGTAAAAAAACAGACCTAGTTGGCAGCTTGATAGGACCTGGAAAATCTTCATGGTATCAGAGCTTGGTGGCTGATTCCTGAGTAGTTTTGGACAACATATGAGTGGACTGTTTTTAGACACCTTTTTGGCAGATTTTGTGGACAACCATTGACAGATTTTAGTGGCAGTTTGTTGGCAGAATTTTGTAGAGGGTTGTAGAGCAGTTTGTCGACATTTTCATCAGTCTCTTTTCACACCTACGTGGTAGGAGTGAGGCTGATTTTTCATGACCTCGTTTCACACCTATATTGCTAGGAGTGAGGTCGGTGTTCGCTTGTCTCTTTTCACACCTGTGTTGACAGGAGTGAGACAACGTTCCTTTGCAGCTGGAGCATCAATTTGTGTGCAGTTTGGCAGTGATGTCAGCATCTCAGATGCGTGTGGAGGATAGGCTAGCTATGGCTAGCAGTTGGCCGCCTTGGAAGGCGAGGATTGTCTTTGTCTTGGAGGACCTCGAACTATAGGATATAGTTGAGGCAGTTGTTCTTGTTCCCCCTTCTACTGCTCCTGTCTTTTTAGTAGAGTTCAGGAAGAGGAACAAGGAGGCAAAGAGGACCATATGTGATGCAGTGCGGAATCATATTATTCCCCACTTGACTGGGAGAGCTTATGCATTTGAGATGTGGGCATCTCTATGTAAGCTTTATCAGAGCTCTAATGAGAACCGAAAGATGGTTCTTCATGATCGACTCAGGGGCATTTACATGCTCAAGAGTGAGTCTGTGACTTCTTTCCTTGGTTGATACACCCAGATCATAGATGAGCTTGGAGCTGTTGGAGAGGTGGTGGACCCAGATTCTATGGTGAGGACAACTTTAAACAACTTTACCAAACCATGGGGTCCATTCATTTGTGGCATTGTTGCCAGGGAGGCCATGCCCACATGGGAGAGGATGTGGGATGACTTTGTCCAGGAGGAGACTAGACTTGTAGCAGAGGCTTCTGAACAACAAAAGCAACAATAGTTAGTTCAGGATGATGATGATCTTGCTCTTTGGACAAAGGGCAAGAAGAAGGTCGACCGAGGAGGTTGGCAGGTTCCCAAGTTTGGGGCCCCACCACAGGGAGGAGAGAGCAGCAGTGGTCAGAAGAGAGATATGAGCAAAGTGAAGTGTTTTGTTTGTAAGAAGTTGGGGCACTATGTTGGACAATGTCCCAATAGGAAGAAGAAGAGGGGTAGTACCGCAGCTACAACAAAGGAGAGGCAGAGTTTCAGAGTCAGTTTGAGAGAGAGTGTGCTTTCCTTATATGCTGCACTTCAATTGAGACGACACCTAGTGTCTGGTATATTGATAGCGGGGCTTCGATCCATATGACTGGAGTCAAAGAGCATTTGACTGATCTTAGAGACATAGAGGTCAGCATGGAGATTGCCCTCGGAGATGACTCCTTGGTTAGAGTTGCTGGGATTGGCATTGTTACCTTTCGGAGAGATGGCATGCCACCTATATTGTTTAGGGACGTTCTCTATGTCCTGGGGCTGAAGAAGAATTTGATTTCAGTTTCTACCCTCTAGGATAGAGGTCTCGAGGTGTCCTTCAAATGGACCGAGGTCTTCATTCACCCTAAGGCGTCCTTTCTTGCCTCAGGACAAGTGATTGGAGTGAGGGATGGCAAACTATTCAAATTGTTTTTTCAGCCTCTTCATGCATTGGTAGTGAACAACGATAGCAACAGACAGACATGTGAGCTATGGCATCATAGGATGGCCCATCTACATCATGGAGCTCTCCGAGGACTGAGAGAGGTTGTGATCGGAGTGCCATAGATTAGTACAAAGCATCATGATGTTTACAGAGGGTGTGCGCTTGGTTAGTTTACCAAGGCCTCGTTCCCCAACAGTGACACCAGGTTAGTTGAGATACTGGATTTAGTACACACGGATGTGTGTGGGCCCATGTCTCGGAAGTCCTTGAGTGGTTGTGAGTACTATTTCACATTCATTGATGACTACTCAAGGAAGACCTAGATCTATTTCCTGAAGACCAAGAGTGAGGTCTTGAAACGGTTCCAAGAGTTCATAGCTCTTGTGGAGAACCAATCTGGAAAGAGGATCAAGGTCTTGCGGTCGGATAACGGGGGAGAGTATTCCTCCACACAGTTCATAGACTTTTGTGCCCAACATGGCATCAGAAGACAGATGACCGTACCATACAACCCCCAACAGAATGGGGTTGCCGAGAGGAAGAACTAGGCTATCACCGGTGCAACGAGATCCATGCTGCACGATCAGAGTTTGCCTCTTTACTTATGGGCAGAGGCGAGTGCTATTGCAGTTTACCTGCAGAACATGAGCTCCCACAGGATATTGGGGAAGATGACTCTTGAGGAGGCCTTCACTGGTAGGAGGCCCGATGTCTAGCACATCAGGATCTTTGGGTGCTTGACCTTTTCTCATGTCCCCTTAGAGAAGAGGACAAAGCTAGACTCCACAACCCAACAGGGGATTCTAGTTGGATACTCAGAGGTGTCCAAAGCCTATCGTATCTACATTCCATCACTTAGGAGAGTGGTGGTGAGCAGAGATGTCAAATTTGAGGAGGATAGGGCTTTTCAGAGATCTCTTGAGTCGAGAGTCAGTGTGGAGGATGATGCAGAGGCATCGATTGATGCCTCAGAGGGAGCACAACCTCGGGTTTATGGTACGCCAGTATCAGGGGTGACAGGGTCACCATGCACAATGCTTCAGGGTCAGAGTCATAGGGTGTTTAGTCAAAGGGGGCAGAGGCTTCAGGATCTCAGAGTGTTGAGACTAGGCCTGAGGCAGTTACTCTTGGGCAGAGAGACCTTACTTCTCCATTGACAACTTCAGGGAAGAGGAGACCTAGATGGTTTCAGGAGATCCTGAAGGAGGCCAAGGAGATCGTAGGGGAGCCCAAGAGCCAGATCAGAAAGAGTAGACCTCCAGTCAGATTTGGATCATATTTGGCTTTAGTGACAAGTATCATAGATATTGAGCCACAGACATTTGCGCAGGCAGTGGACCAACAGGTCTGGAGAGAGACCATGGTAGAGGAGTATGACTCCATTGTGTGCAACGATGTTTGGAAGGTGGTTCCGAGGCCAGTGGGGAAGTCAGTTATGACTTCCAGGTGGTTGTACAAAACCAAGTATGCTGCAGATGGAAGCATAGAGAAACACAAGGCCCGTTTTGTGGCGCGAGGCTTCTCTCAGATAGAGGGAGTCGATTATGATGTGACATTCGCACCAGTTGTGAGACACACCTCGATCAAGAGCATTATTGCCATAGCGACAAAGATGGGTTGGAGCATTCATCAGATGGATGTGAAGACCACATTTCTGAATGGCTTTATAGATGAGGAGGTGTACATTGAGCAACCACAGGGGTTTGAGGTGAGTGAGAGGGAGACTCACGTGTGTCTTTTGAGAAAGACACTTAATGGTCTGAAGTAAGCTCCTCGAGCTTGGTATTCACGTATTGACACTTACTTGCTTTAGATGGGCTTCGAGAAGAGCGATGCTGATCCTAACCTCTATTACATCATTAGAGGTGAGGACACGCTCATTTTCATTCTATATGTGGATGACTTGTTCATCACAGGAGTAGAGGATCTCATAGCTGAGTGCAAGTTGGGACTTGCATCAGAGTTTGAGATGAGTGACATCGGGTTGATGCACTATTTTCTGGGTATGGAGGTTTGGCAGGAGGAGGGACACATATTTCTCGGGCAAGGGAAGTATGCTATAGATATTCTGAGCAGATTTTAGATGGAGGACTGCAGACCTATGTCGACACCCATGGTTACCAACTGGAAGAAGCTTAGTGCTTCGGGTTCCCAGTTGGTAGATGCTACAGTTTATAGGCAGTTGATCGGTTCACTCATGTATCTGGTCAACACTAGACCAAGTATCTGTTTTGTCGTGAACACTCTCAGCCAGCATATGGTAGAGCCGAGGAGTGTTCACTAGATTAGGGCAAAACATGTGTTGAGATACATTGCTGGTATATTTGATTTTGGCCTGGACTATATCAGAGGCGATGGGGTCAGTTTGGTTGGCCACATCGACTTAGACTGGGCAGGATGTGCTACTGACAGGAAAAGCACCTCAGGGTGTTGCTATGGTTTGGGGTCAGGACTTGTTCCCTGGTTCAGTCGAAAGTAGAAGTCAGTTGCTTTGAGTTTCGTCGAGGCAGAGTACATGGCGGCCAGTCAGGCCAGTTGCGAGGCCATTTGGCTTCGTAATATGCTGGTAGGATTATTTGGTCACGAGATGCCACCGATCGTCATACACTGCGATAATCGGAGTTGTATCAAACTCTCTGAGAATCCAGTTTTCCATGATCGGTTGAAGCACATTGAGATCATATATCACTTCATTAGAGATTGGGTTCAGAGAGGCGCAATGCAGTTACAATATATATCGACTGACAAGCAGATTGTAGACATCCTCACCAAGGCCCTGCCAAGGGGCAAACATGTCTACTTTAGAGACAAGATGGGCTTGGTGAGAAACACTTTCCTCGGTAAGAGGGAGTGTTGAGATTATGTACCTTGGGAAGTGTTCCCCATGTGTTTGTGAGCTCCTAAACACATGTGGAAAGTACTATGTACTTTGTGCTTTATACTTTATGTTTAATTTCACTTTGACTTAGGAGATTTAAGTCAAAAGTGAAATTTGGTCATTTATGCTTAAAATAACTATTAATTCACTTTGTGGGTGAATTAGGAGACATAAAGTGAACTTAAGGAACTTAACCCAAAGTGGGTTTGAGAGTGAGATTATTATGGGATGATCTCAACCTTTGATTAGACTTGAGATGGGATGATCTCAATTGTCTATATTTTAGGTTTCCTTATGGAGGTTCAAGAGGGGCGCAAAGGGCAAGGAGGAGCTCATTCACTCATTTGTTCACTTGGAGAGTTTGAGAGAGAGCATGAGGATGAGGTTTGTTGCATGTGTTGAGGCTAGGTTGGGCGCTTCTATCCATGGAGGCAACCAACAAGCTTAGGGCCTCATTTATTTAATGGGGAGGTTCTTGCTTGGAGGAGGGCGGACTTGGTGAGGAGGGCGCATCATCAACAGGGAGGAGTTTCAGAGCTCAGATTGCAGTGAGGTCTGTTTCAGAGGGAGGCTACTAATCAGTATCAGAGTACTGTGGAGGGGTTTTTTCATCAGAGCTTCCAGTTGGTAGTTAGCTCCAATTCAGTGGTCTTGTCAGCATTTATGGAGGGCGCACCATCCTATCCTAGGGCACTCTTGCTTCAGTTGGGCTTGTGTTGCAGCTTAGATCAAGTTGCTATCGTATCAGGTTCTTCTATATATTGTACTTGCTATATTCCACCTTCCATTCTCCCTATATATAAACTTATATTCCTAACTGGTTTTCCTCGGGGGGGTTTTATCCAAGGTCATGTTGACCAAAATACCTGTGTTCATTTTCATGTATAGTTTATAACTACAATATTTTTCAGCAGTAAAGATCTCTAGGTGTGTTACATATATTTTGGTATGCATGTGCTAACCCTTGCTGACAAAAACTACATGCTAGAGCCCCAAAATTGCTTATGTAACCGTAACAAATCAGCAAAAAAGTTCTTGAACTGTTTGCTGTTACAAAACAACAACAAAACCTTCATTGACAGTTGAAACTTAGAGCCAACTTTAGGTCAAAGACAGACCTAGTTGGCAGCTTGATAGGACCTGAAAAATCTTCAACATGGGCCATGTGACCACCTGAAACCAGGGCATTTCCAATTGCAAGCCATCTACCATCAAAATGACCTCTATGCCTTTTGAGGAGGTAACACAGGGAATTCGTGAAAGAGAGTAGAGATTGAAGAGGCTAAGTGTTAAACTCCATCTAGCGGTCTGATTTTCATCTACAAGGATATTTTATCAACATTTTCAACATCCTTTAGCATTCAAATTTCATTTTTAGATGATTACCTAGAGAGCCTATTCATTGAGGACCTAAGCGATGACAATGATGCAGAAGACTTGCCTTGAGTACTTAGCTATGTTGTTTTTTTGTTTCATTTGTGGAAATGCCATTGGGTAATCCTTTATTTACTTGGTTTAAGACTCGAGTGCTGTTAACAAGAATGATCAATCTTTTCTAATCATTGTTCAATTTTAAATGTCAACTGGTGAATCCTTGAATGATTTGAATATGAATCATTTTTTCTGATTCATATAAATTTTAATTGTGATGTCCGTTGGGCTGTGGTCTAGCAATAACTTGGAGCAGTTATTGTGACAATGACCTGGGTTCAAATCATGGCCGACATGCTTCTCCCTTGTGTGGGGTTTGTTGGATGTGGCTATTGATTATATTGAATATTGTTGATGTAGCTTTTGGGTTGATTATTGTATAGCACTGACAAGTTACCAATGAACCCTATTCTTCATTTAAGTGTGTGAGGGTGGGTCAAGCTGATTTACGAGTTTCCTGTCCATAAAAAGATGGGTTCCCATTTTAAAAATAAATAAATCTCATTTGGCTTTTTGTTTTCATGTTTTCTCCCATATATAAAATTTTAGTGTAGCCTTCAGTCCTGACGCACCCTTGTCTGTTATTTTAAAAAAGTGTGATACTTGCACCCGCACCCTTACCCACACACCATGGCAACATAGCTTGGTAGTATCCCCTGTTGACTTTCTACAACCCAACACACAAAGATTATAGCCAATAATTTACTTTAACCAGAATTATACTTGCTGATATAAATCTGAAAATTATGCTAATAACCTACAATTGAGTTATTAATCAGAAAATAAACAGCAGAAGCATCCACGGAAACCAAGCATAAAAAATGGACAAACACCAGATATACACTTGAAACCCCAGTGTGGGGAAAACCAACAAAGACGGGCTTCTATTATGGGCTTCATAGGAATGTTCTTACAATAGTCATACACAGAAAATTTTACAACAAATTTTCTGAACTTTTCCCAGCTTGTACGGCCTTGTCTCCTTGGTTGTTTGACCCAACAAACTCAACTCATAATGTTGTGGCTGTATGGCCTCAAGTACGACTATTGTTGGCTTGTTGTACGGCCTGCTCACGACCTGCTCTGCCGTTGGACAGTACGACCCTGTTCTGGCTGTTTGGATGGGGCCGTACGACCCTTCTCTCACCCTTCTACAGTGCTGTACGGCTCTGTCCTTGCGGTCTGTAGCTGGCAGCTTGGTACGATCTTCTCCTTGGCCTCTTCCTTGGTGCCACAAGCTCCTAAAATCTCCACCTTGACTGCTGTTCGACTTCTTCCAAGTTGACCCTCTCTTCCTCAGCCCAAAGCTCCCTCTTCAGCTCACTTGCTCAACTCACAAATGAGAATATGTATGTCCTTCACCCTTAGCCCCTCCCTTTAACTTCCTAGCAGACTCCTTTCTTCCTTGAGATGTGTGCCAATTCAGCCTCCAAGGCTCCAAGGAGGTGCGCCCCCTCTTAGCTGGACCCCACACTCCACTAAGTGGTGCGCCCCACTAGCCTGGGCCCCACAATACACTCAAACATAAATTTTTGTTGCATGCCTAAGTTAGACTCAGGCTAAGATGAATAAGGTTGATCTGGGTTGTTTTATGTCTCCATCAACATGCCTAGGACACCTAGGCCCATGCTGAGACACCTACTGAGCTACAAAAATTAACTCTCCCTCTTAGTGAGAGAGGTGTCTCCACTTGGATCAAACTCTAACCCCATCAAATCCGCTGCTGCTGTAGCTGCTCCCTCTAAATTGGAAGACCCACCTACCACCTTTGCTGCACTCTAATTTGATATCCTGCTTTGCTCATCCATCAATGTCAGGTCATAGCAGCTGACAGTCTTGGATGAAGTCTCTCATCCACAAGACTCAGCCACTGATACTGATCTCAGATCCAAGATCCCCTTGGACCCAACTACAGGCTGTCCCAACACTTTGTACATCATGCCTTCCTGATGCCAAGCCTCACTGTTGCATCCAAGGTCGCTCCCTCTGACTGTATGAGTACCTGTGCATCCTCGAACATCATTGCATACCCCATATCTTCCAGAGCTGATACAAAGAGCAAATTAACCTTCAGGTCTAGAACAAACATCACCTCATCCATCTCTAGAGAACCACCTGACTCTAGCTGGAATCTAACACATCTAACCCCCTTCACTGCATGCATGGTGCTAGCCCCACTGCTCACATGCAAGTCTGAGGCCGTCTCTGAAACACTAAGGAACATCGACCTCATTCCCGTCATATGGCGAGATGATCTACTGTCCATGAACCATTCCCCAATGTCCTCCAACTCTGCAACACTGCATCTCGAAAGAGAGGTGACCAGAGAAAATTCCTCCTCGAATTTCTCCGCAAACTCATCTATCTTAGTAGATGTTGTTGCTGCTACCTGTGCCTCCTCCTTCTTCTTGTTGGGACACTAGATGGCATAGTGACCAATCTTGTGACATGCAAAGCATTTCACTTTGGCCATGTCCTTGGAGCCTCCTCCACTGCTCTTCTTCGCATGAAGAGCCACATTTTCCTCCTCCTCACTCTTTGACTGGCTAGCCTGAGATGCATCAACTCGCAACTCCTCCTGGGTGAAGTCATCCCATAACCTCTCCCAATCAGGGAGTTTCTCCTGTGCAGCCACTCCTCGGACAAACACGTCCCACTGCTTGGTGAAGCCATTCAAGGCTGTCCTCACCAACTTGGTCTCATCCACGATCTCTCCCACAACTGCAAGTTCATCTCTAATCTGAGTGAACTTTATGAGATATGTCATCACTGATTCTCCCTTGGCCATCTTCATGCTTCTCAACTTCTCTCTGAGCAACGTCTTCATGCTCTGGTTATCATATTGGTACAACTTCACTAGGGCATCCCACATATCTTTGTCTTCTTGCCAGATAGATGGGGAATAATGAGGTCTTTGTCTCTGTCCACGCTTATTCTCTTGATCCTCACATCCTTCTTTAGAAAAGCTGGCTGTTGTGCTGGGTCTGCTGGAAGTACAACTGATCTCTTAGCTAGCTCCCACAACCCTTGTTCCTCCAGCAACAACCCCATCTGCTTGTTAGAATATAGAAGATTGTGTGCTCGTTTTACCATTGACAATACCCTCGTCACCCAACCATAGGCCGAAGCCACCCTTCGAGCACCTTAACCTTGATTGAGAATTACTCCGGAAGCAAACCCTAGGCTAGATAGCCAAACAAGGTGTAGCGCATCTTCCTCCAAGGATAGCGCACCAACAATAGCTGATCAGATAGTCCAAACCCTAGCCAAGAGATAGTCCAAGCTTATACTGAAAACTAGTTGCTGCTGCAACTGCACCTGCAACCCTCCTCCACATGTGCGCACCAAACTGGGAACTGCAGTGCACACCAAACTGGGAACTGCAATTTTGAGATGTGTCAAATGAGAACTGGCGCCCTTTATTTATAGTGGTTCTGCCATATTTGCTGGGGCCGACTTTTCCTTCTGGATATGTGTCTGTTTAGTATATTATTATTATTTCTGGCCGACTTCTTCTATTGGAGGCTAATAACCTAATATAAATTATCTTCTTGAGTTGACAAGACTTCTAGGGTTATTAGCCAACTCATTAGGGTTTTCTCTTGCTTTCCGGAGTCTTCTATTCTCGTCAGG
>JZKD02S0318391.1:212546-226192 GCA_000966675.3 Picea glauca | reverse complement strand
TTGAGCAGAAAGTGGGATGACTGTTTGCTGTCCTAAAACAGCAAAAGAAGACAGCCATACAGTTGAAACTTAGAGCCATACTAAGGTCAAGGACAGACCTTAGATGGCAGCTTCACAGGACCTCAGAATTTCTACACTATTCTCATCAGGTTCACACGTGGAGGTAAATACCTCCCGTAGCTACCATAATATTAACACCGCTCTCTCCCAAAACTGAATTTTGAGGCGCCCTCTAGCTTGTCTTCATACCTCAAACCTACATTGGCCATTTGAGTCAGTTGCTTTGTTTCCCACACTCTTTCTGGTCACCCGTCCCCCTTTGGTGATTCACACCCTGGTCTGCACAACAAAGTCGACTTGGCTCCTTCTGTAGTCAGAGGCCGAGCTCTGATACCATGTTGACTTTCTATAACCCAACACACAAAGATTATAGACAACAATTTACTTTAACCAGAAATTATACTTGCTTATATAAATCTTAAAATTATGCTAATAACTTACAACTGAGTTATTAATCAGAAAATAAACAACAGAAGCATACATAGAAACCAAGCATAAAAATGGACAAACACCAGATATACCCTGGAAACCCCAATGTTAGGAAAACCAACAAAGAGGGGCTTCTATTATGGGCTTCAGAGGAATGTTCTTACAAAAGTCATACACAAAAAATTTTACAGCAAATTTTTTGAACTTTTCCTAGCTTGTTTGGCCTTAGTCTCCTTGGCTGTTTGACCCACCAAACTCAACTCACAATGCTGTGGCTGTACGGCCTCAAGTAAGCCTGTTGCTGGCTGGTCGTACAACCTGTTCACGACATGCTCTCCTGCTGGACAATACGACCTTTTTGGCTGTTTGGATGAGGCCAGCCGCCATACTACCCTTCTCTCACCCTCCTACAACGCTATACGGATCTGTCCTTGCGGCCTATAGCTGGCAGCTTGGTACGACCTACTCCTTGGCCTCCTTGCTGCTACAAGCTCTTGAAATTGCCTCCTTGACTACTGTTCGACTTCTCCCAAGTCGATCGTCTCTTCCTCAACCCAAAGCTCCCTTTTCAGCTCACTTGCTCAACTCACAAATGAGAATATGTATGTCCTTCACCCTCCACCCCTCTCTTTATCTTCCTAGCATCCACCTTTCTTCCTTGAGATGTGTGCCACTTCAGTGTCCAAGGAGGTGCGCCCCCCCTTAGCTGGACTCCACACTCCACTAAGTGGTGTGCCCCACTAGCCTGGGCCCCACAATCCACTCAAACAAAAAATTCTGTTGCATGCCTAAGTTAGACTTAGGCTATAAAATGAATAAGGCTGATCTGGGTTGTTTTATGTGTCCATTAGCATGCCTAGGACACCGAGCTACAAAAACTAACATCCCCTTTGTGACAATTTATATGTAATCTGTCTTTCTACCCTAATCTGTTTCCTAGTACTAATATCTAGAATCTGATTAATTATTATTTGCTCTCTATCATTATTTCAAAGAGCTATTAGTTTTCCAAATAAATTAACAATACTTGAGGCTTGAGCCATCTCTCCTCAATGTCCTACAATGCCCATCTTTTGTTAATTTAAATGTTAGGAATTGGCCTTATTGTTTGATAAAGCTTATTTTTATTATAGTTTAAGAAATATTTATCCCAATTCCATCTTTAATCTTTCCAAATGGGCTTGGAACCTTTATTTTTCTTTTCTAGGTTACAAAGCCAAGGGAAAACCCTCAAGTACTTCCCCTCATTTTGAGGATGGTACCTAGGGTAAACCCTAGAATCCTCAGGGCATGAGGCCGGTCAACAACAAGGCTTGAAGGCATTATAATAATATACTCGTTTAGAGCTCAACATGTCACTTATTGGAATTGAACTTGGGTGGGGAGGTTAACGATCATTCCTTCCAACCACCCTAGCTAAACCCAATTGACAACTTGGAACCTTTATTTGGATTATAAATAACTTTAAATCTGGAAGATTTTATACAACCCCAAGAAAGCATATTCCCACAACGTGACTTTCATAGGTATATTCTATTAAAACTATGGGAGAATTTTGCACATTTTCAATTTGTACTCTTGGGTCTATAACATGCATTCATTTGTATTTCGTTTATTGTTATTGCCTATGTAGGTAACACAATTGTCCAAGGCTCTATTTTTTGAAACAAATGCTCCTTATATTTTATTAATGCACAAAAGAGAACACATCATAACATCATTCATTTCTAGCCAAAGTAAGGTCATGCCATCCCCATGTAAGCAAGGAGAGCGAACATGTTTGCTTTGGCTTCAACACTAAGAGAATCATTATCTTTCCAAAAAAATTCCTTTCCTAGCTGCAAACTACATTGCTAAATCAGTTTTGAACATAGCAACTTCCCCTAGATGAGGCGATGTGTTTTCTTCATATGATGTGGCTCTTCCTACCCGTTTGATCATCCAATTATGTTAGAAAATGACCCCTTCCATTTGAGGGTGGTAGTGAGCAAAGATTGATATTTTGGTATAACTGAATCGTAGAATGTGTCGGCGACCTTTTGCCACCCCACAAAAGTTGTTTGCTTGTTTATGTTTTTAATCAAATCACATAGCATTTTTGTAAAGCTAGTTTATTGGAATCTATCTTTGTTACAAGGCTATTATTGACGGTTTTCCATCCATGCACTCGGGCTTTAAAATAATTACATGGTCTCTAGATGCTTTGGGATCTCCCAACCCTCCTAGATCGAGAATTGCTTATCTTCAAGTTAGCTCATTTGTCAAAGAGAAACTTGAGTGGATCTCACTATATAATTATTTCGTTATATAATAAGACAAGACTTTCCATAAGATCTCTTCCATCACTTCTAGATGTGTCCTTGCATAGCCAAGTTCTTTTTACAAATAATCGTATCGTGTATGATTTTACACAAACTTATAAAGGCTTGCTTGTTCATTGTTTGAAGCCTGTGTTTATGATTGGTTTCTCTCCAAGAAATCTAGTGGTATTGATGCTTGTCCTTTGAGAGGTTGTTTGAACAACTATTCGCTAATATTCAATCTCTACTTTTATCCTTTTATTGTTCACTCTAGTCTTGGATGTTTTCCACTTCCTAATCCTAGAATTGAGCCTAGGAGGTTTGTGCTTTTATGTTTTTTAATTTCCCCTTTTCTTGTCGCGTGGATTTTTTATATCTTCTTTACAGAGCATTCTTTTTCGCATAAAAGAGTATTTATGGCTTCATTTTATTTCCTTGAAGCAATTGCGTCAATAAAAGGGTAGGCTTTTGTAAGCTAGGTTGTCCACGACTTCATCCAAATGCATTGAAGAATATTCTTGTATCAAATATTTTGTTTTTCTTCAACTCAAGAACTTGGAAAAGGCATGGTGGGCCTCTATATTATGTAAGGCATCTACTATCTTGGCTATTGTTGTTTTTGTAACTCTAGAATAATTTGAGTGTACTAAGGCATTATTTTATCATGCAAAAATTAAAGTCTATGTTTTAATATTTTAACATTCATTTGTAAGATGAGATAAGATAATTTTATTAATGTCCAACAAATGACCACAAATAGGTTAATGGGACTGCTAAGTATAATAGTATCATTACATTGTGGTAGCGCAAGAGCTATATATAGAGCAAAAGTACATATAATCTAAGATTTAAACTCTAATGTCTAGGAAAGAAGGTTAAGTTGGAAATTTGGAGTGATATATGCATTGCAAAGGGCCAAAAGCCAAAGAAGGAAAAATTCTTTGGAGGGATGCCTTGGAGGAGGGCATGAGGGGAAGGGAAGATGCCTTAGTGTCCCCTAGACTTGTCATCTAAAGAACAGGAAATGTTGCTCTCTTGTAGGTCATCCACCTCTATAAATGTGTCTACCCTAGCATTTGATATGAAGAGAAAAAAACCTCACGATAAAAGATTGTTGAGAAGAGGTAGTTTGCGGTGTGTTTGATTATCTCAAGTGAGGGGCCTCTTCTTGTTGTTTGGAAGTGAGGATTGCCTGCTGGAAGGGCGAGTGTGAGCCTTGTCTTGCGATCTAAGTTGACAACTTTGCATGGGTCTTGTCGATGGGGTGTAGGCGGCCCCTTGGGGTCTCATGGATCTAAACCTTGCTAGAATGGTGTTGTTGTCTGCCTGCCCATTGGTACCCTTGACTATTGGGAGCACCAGAAGAAAGGATGTAATTGTTTGAGTAGTGTCTTGTCGAGAGGGTGGCCTAAGCATGGAAAATTGGAGACCCAGTGCCTCCCTTATAAACAAGGCTAAGCACACTTGATCCGAGCAGTGGAAAAAGATGGAGAATTTTGAGACCCCTTGAAGAGGCAATAAAACCGTCCTTGTATCTTGTAGTAGATAGGACACTGGAAAACAAAGTGCTCCTTCATCTCGGCCTTAGATATGACATAGCTAGAAAATCTTGTCCTCTTGTGGAATGATGCTCGACCTCTACTCGAAGCCTACGTGAAGTTTCAACCCACTTGAAACTGGCCTAAGGGGATCTTGAGCATGTGCATCTAGTGTTGTAGTGCATAAGGGGGTCAAACAATGACGCTGTCTATTAACTCTGTTGGAACACATATATATTTATAAAACTTTAGACTTTAATAAATTTCATTCTCGTTTAAATAAAAACAACGCGCGCTTAATTCTCACCATTGATGAAGTCTCCCATTTAATCAAAAGATCCTAATCTCTTAACAATTATGGAGCCGCCTACTCGTTAACGAGTCAAATAACCAAAGACTACATTTGAAAGATCAGGTTTCGAAGTTTTGTGATGTAGGCACCTCAACATACAACAATTTCAAAATCTCGATAGTTGAAGTCACGAAATCGTCTTAAGCATTAAACTAGATTAATTAAGAATTAAACGTGATTAAAGTTAATTAATCATATCGCGATTTCGCGTTTCGGAGATCCTGCCTCGAAAGACTTTCAAAGTCGCGATAGCCGAAATCACGAAGCTGTCTTAGGTTGATCACGATTATTTAAAGGGGTTAAACATGATTAAAGTTAATTAATCACATCGCGATTTTGCGTTTTGGGGATTATACCTTGAAATGTCATAAGATATCCCGATATCCGAAGTCGCGAAATTTTCTTAACGATAAGTGTGATTAATTGATGCATTAATGATGATTCTCACGTAATTAATCCTTTGCTAAATAATGACTTGGATAAATTCAAATTTCATCTGTGCTTTTCCCGAAAATTAATGACATTAATAATTGATTTACGACAATCATTCCAAGTGAGATCATAGACCACGGCCGAAATCTTATTCATTAAGGAAAAGTAAATGCTTCGTCAGTAGAAGTATTGGCAAATCGACACAATTAAAGGAAAAGGATATTGAATTTCAAATTTCATTGTGCGTTTTCACTAAGCAGTAAGTTTTCAAGGTAATAAACTTTGTGCATTTCTTGTGACAGATATCAGAGCTCTGAGACCTGATACCATGGCTCCTCGAAAAGCAACTAAAGCGCCTGGTGAAGGGTCGAGCCAGAACACAGATATCCTCTCCGACACCTCGCCAAGAAGCATAGACCCCGTTAAATCCTGGATGCAAGTGTTCAATATTCTACAGTATGAATTGGTCAATTGCCCGGACGACTCAGGGGATGATGAGACAGAGGACCTAGCTACCAAATACAAAATTGTTGCCCAGTCAGAGCTACATAAGATAGCGACGAGGCCTAGGCTCTTGCCCTACAGCGATATGATCGGTTGGGCGTTGGAGAATGTGGACATTCCTACCAGAACCATTTTCAATTCACAAAAGGTCGCAGTTGGGTCTTTCCGGCCAGAACATCTACAAGTGATGTACAAATTGTCTCCGGTATTCAATTTCGTTTACAATGCCAGTTTCCTAGTAGACTTTAACAAGAAGGAATGTGACCAATACGGAAAAAATCTTCTCGATTTAATTAAAGACTGGTACTCTCGCCCCGAGAAGTTCGGAGCTGATTCCCATGGTATATACCCAGTTGCCGCCCTAGAACCTCACATAATGTACATAGCAATGATGATGTGTAGACTCTACGGGAAAGAAGACACAACCCATTTCTTTTACAGTGGGTACCCATTATGCACACAATGGCCGAGGGTTATTCTTTTGATTGGGCCAGGATATTGTCTGACAGTTTGGTTAAAGAGATTACAACATATCAGTCACTAAAAGCCAAGGGGCAACCAACCCAATTTTTCATGTTGGCTTATATCATGGACGCCGTCTGTTCTATGACGCTTTTTCTGCTGATGGGTTGGAGCTGGACTCTAAATAGTGTTGAACCCATACATATTTATCATTCGAAGCTTTGGGAAGACAAGGCGAAAGATTTCTTTTATGAAAACTGCAACTGCGTGTTGGTGCCGTTGCACACCGCTATATATGGTTACCCACCTCCCAGAATTTTTCGACAAAATTATGACTAATCTGGGCAAGATAGTAGACTGGTACATCAAGGAGCATTTCTCCTATATTAGGGTTTTCAGTTGTTTGGTTCCTCCACATGCTCTGCCTAAATTTTTACCAGACTGATTGGTATGTCGCGAAGTAGCACATCAAACTGTGCTTGGAGGGGATTGGTAAGGAGCTCAAAGCAGTATAGGAAAAGGTATGGCCATCTTTTCCCCTGCATATTGGTACATTTTCTCTGCTGGATTTCGGCCATTCAAGAAGCACAATCTGCGGAAGATCGTAGGTAACCATATGGCCAGCTGCAATCTGAAAAGATATGAACACGAAGATTCTCCTCAGGATGAAATATTTCGAGAAGCGAGGTCCTATCAAGAGGTTTTGGATCGAATTCAAGCTCCGACACCCGATAAAATGTCCGAGTTTTATAATTTCCAGAAACATCGAAGAAATGGCCTCCCCAAAGTATTGCAAGGGGAAATCCCAACACCTCCAGCCACACAACAAACGAAGACCCAAGGGTTAGAAACATGGAGCTCTAATGGACAGGATGCCCGAGAAAATTTGGAGGAAACTGAGACCTTGATAAAGAAGGCAGAAGAAAAGCCACAGTCCACATCGGGTAAACCAACAACTGACAAAACTGGGAAGCAGACATCCACTGAGATAGGTAGTCCTATCAAATCTGTCACACCTCTACAGTTCAGTAGAAGGAACCCAATGGCCGAAGTTGTATTCATAGGAGACCTTACACCTATTTCAGCAGCAGAGATGTCTCCTTCAGAATTCTTCTTTAGTAAGCAGAGAAGGGTTGTGGTAAAGAGAGAAACAAATCAGAAGGAGGGCACAACTGTTAAAAGACACAGGGTGCTATTAGATGGGCAAGCCCTAGAAGAAGAAGACTTCGCTACAGAGGTCGCAGGCTCGTTGGGAGCTTTCGCGACAACAAACCAGTTTTCAGTGAGTAACCTGAAGGAGAAGTTGAAGCAAAAAGATATGTTGATAGGCCAATTGCAAAATCAAATGAAAACGGTGGAAAAGAATGTCAGGAGTGAGATCAACAAGGATTTTGAGTAGATTAGAGCCAATGATAGACAGGAAATCCAACAGCTCAAATCCGGTCTTGATGAGATGCAGAAAAAGTCACAGACAAGCGATGAATTAGTCAGGCAGCTGCAAGCGAAGGTAAGTTTAACTGAAAAAGTAGTAGTGGATATATTAGGTTTCCAAACCCAAACTCTAGAGGTACATAAGGAACTGGAATCAACACAGCGAAGCCTTTTCAATAAGGTGGAAGCTATCCAAAACCACTTTCAGGTGGTAAATCAAGCCTTAGATAACATTTGTTTAAAGGAGAGAGAGGCTATTGCCGCTTGGACCAATTTCCAAGAAGCAGTTGTGTCGTCGGCAAGAGAAGGAGTATCTATGGTTTCCAGGTTGTTTGTTTCGGAGCAAAATCAGAGGTGATATAATATTGAAGGCCTGGGAAGCCAACATAGCTTAAAGTAAAAAGATGGCCAAGGAAGTCAAAGAGGCTTGTGAATAAGCTTTTCATTCACTTGACAAAGAGTCATTAGGCTTGGACAAAGATAGTATCTCTGAAGTACTAGGACAAGTTGATATAGCAAAGCATCAACTTAACATTAAGACCAACATGGAAGAGGCTCAGGCTGAAATCTTACAATTAAAGCAGATGGATATTACTCAGATAAATAGATGGCTAGTGAAGCCCAGTTTGTAGCTATAGTCTATAGCTTCAGAAGATAGGAGAATGGAAAATAGATTGCCTCAATTAGAAAAGAAATTATATGCTTTTGAGGCAAATGACTTCACAGAACCCTCCAGGCTGGTGGTACAATTTGTGAGAAAATGTGTTAAATGTATCGAATAAGGAAAAAACACCTCCGAGAACCAATGAGGTAGTCTGTACACATCATCTGTACAGATGATGATTAGAGATTATCTATTTCTGAGCTGGACAACAGGAAAGAAAAACGCCTCTGCCAGCATGACGAAAAGACAAAAGAGATGCAAGTGAAGCGCTTCAGATTTCACTTTTTGTAACCTTTACTATTTTAGAAATAAGGAGAATTCCAACTGTTTAGGGTTGAGAACCTTTTGTATAAATACATATTTAGAAGAATGAACAAAAGTTGCTTCTTGCCGTATTGTAACTAAGAAAACTCATCCTTTGTGAGTATTAATACAAGCGTAGACAGGGATTCCAAATTTTGTGCCATTTGAGTTATGTGCTTTTCTTGTATTTCATATTTCAAGTTTTCTTTATGTTACTCCTCAATAAGTGAATGATTGCAATTTAGTACAACATCTACTGTGATCATATTTCATTTAGTTATCTGATAAGCAAGCAGTTTTTCCTCTGTATTTGCTATCAACAAATACAAGACCTGCAAGCTACTTGGACCACTATATCATATATCCTTTCAGGGGTGCATTCCACTCTTTCTTCTACTATAAACAAGGTAAGATTCTTCTGTCATTGATGCCTTAGCTTGTTTAATAGTTTTGTAACTTTCTTCATCACCACTCAATTTGATTAATTGACTCAGACGACGAAACACGGTCTCTGTTCTGTTCAACTATTAATTTCATTTGAGGATTTAAATTCTTACATAACTAATGGAAAGAAAAAACACTCTTAAAATAAATCATTCCTTAATTCCAGATGCCTGACATTATGCTTTGAGCCTTAAGTTTAATCTCAGGAACAACAAACTCCATGAAGTGCTATGCGTAGAAGGCCATCTTGGGATTCAACCCCTTGGTGTGTGGAGCCAAGTGACCTAGGTGTACTATGTGTAGATGTGATCTTTGATAATCTTGTTCTTCTCCTACTTACTCGGTAAGAGATGTCCAAGTGTATCGAAAAAATTCTAAAAGGAGGGAGGCGGTCCATCGAGATGCTAATTGACCGAAGAAGACTTGAAACCTTTGAAAACTAATGACTATGAACCTGTTTCGTAGGTTTGTTCAAGGCCAAGGCCTCAGAGGCGTAGTAAGCAAGGTACATATAACAATCTCTAACATCTACCAAGTCAACAAAACATTGGATATGATGCAAACTCTGCCTGAACAATGGCATGGGGAACTATCCTCTTTCCCTTGATAATACGTTGGAGCATGAGGGCCTCTACACTGTTCATCTTGGCTTAGTTCATCTTGAGCAGGCTAGGGCCCTACACCTCATAATTGTATGTAATTGTGGGTTGAATGCTAAAGTCCATGAGACCCATCTTGGACGATATATCTTGGAAGTGGTTTTGGAAATAGTGCCACTCAAGGAGAGTAAGGGACTCATACCCTTATTTATCTATGGTTGGAGTGCCTTCCTCAACCCAAACCTAGGCCCTAAAAACTAGATTCTCAAGTTGTATAAAACGTGGTGATCTCAACCTCCTCCCCTTGAAAATAGAAATGGAAGTCCATTAGGATATTTTTGGAGTCGTTGAAGATTATCACCTTGGGTTTACCTAGGTTGACCATTAATTGTCGAAGATCACAATCTCTGGATATGGCATCCAATTGTCTCTGCAAGCTCTTTGAGGTGGAAGTGAAGAGGGTCACATCATCTATGAAGAGGAGGATGGAGATCAATACTTGATGAAGAAGAGGACCATCCTCAGACTAAATATGCTCCTATAGGGAGGGCTCTAGCTCGAAAATATAAATAACAAACAAGGTTGGAGAGAGGGCACCTCTGCTTCACCCCAATGGTGCTCTGAATAAAATTAGATAACTCGTGCATTGTATTGAGGGAGCCAAGGATGGACTCATAAAGACGCATGATGGCAGTGATGAGGATCTCGGATATTCCAATGTCTTGATGTTGTTGGAAAAGGGCCTCATTTGGACCCGAGTCAAAAGCTTTCCAAAAGTCTAGAAAACAACATTAGACTTTATTTCATTGACAAAGGAGAAAACCTTTAGCCAAAATTAGCAAACAAATCTCTTAAGCTTAATTGCAAATTATTTGTTATCATTGTGGATGCTTTTGACAAATACTCATTCGTCTTTTGAATTTAATCATAGTTCACCCGACTTTAAGGGATTTGTTTCTTTCCTCTCGCCTACTATTTTCCATCTCATTTCAAGTTACCTCATGATATGGAAGATTGAAGTTGAGTTGTTTGACATGCATGGCACTTCGTCTTTTAGCAAAAAAACCCCAAAGGACTTTTGTCTTTTGGTAAAGTAATAAATCCCTACCATTCCTTCACAACTCTTAAGAGGATATGTAATTTGAAAAGGATAATCGCTTCTTGAAACATTATAAAGGACAATATAGCTTGCTTAAGTGGTTAGGAGTTGGTAGCTTTTTCACTCGTGCAATCTAAACTCTCTTTTATTGAATGCCACTACTACAATACGTCATTGGTGAATGTTCAAAAGCAGTCACATTTTAAAGATTTATTCATCAAGCTTTCCCTTTAGCTCTTTATTTGTATTTGATAGCAACAAATGCATTGGTGTTGGAGTATTAACACTTCAATACTAAGTTGAGATGTAATAAATTCATATTGCTATTGACTGTCTTTGATAAAGTGATATTAGACTATTAGTTAATAATGTGGTTGGGGCAAATTAAGTAGAGAAGATATGATAAGATAATTTTATTAATGTCCAACAAATGATCACAAAAGTAGGTCAATGGAACTGCTAAGTACAATAGTGTTGATACAATGCACGAGTGCAAAAGTGCCTCTTGACTTCAATATGCAACCAAACTCTCTTTATGTTATCTTTTTTAGTTATACATTCAAAACTCTCTTTTCGAATGCCACTATTGGAGTATGTCATTGGTTCACTATATATTAATCAAGCTTGCCCTTTAGCTCCTTATTTGTATGTGATAGCAATAAATGCGTTAGTGTTGGAATTTTAACACTCCAATTCTAAGTTGAGATGTAATAAATTCATATTGCTATTAATAGACTTTATTAAAATGATATTAGATCATTAGTTAATAAAGTGGTTGGGGCAAATTAGATAGATAAGATAATTTTATTAATGTCCATTAAATGACCACAAAAGTAGGTCAATGGGATTGTGGAGTAGAATAGTGTTGATATAATGTGGGAGTGAAAAAGTGCCTCCTATATAAAACATAATGTAGAATGTAAAATATTGAATTAAGCTAAGCCTTGAAGACGGAACATTGATAGTAAAGAGTGCATTTGGAGGAAGATGGATCCAAATCTGAAATACAAGAAGTGCCCGTATACCAGGGTCTATTAGAGCTAGCTTCTCTAACATTTGAAGTCAAATGGAGGAAACTTTGGATAGAAGATTGTCTGGAGGATGCGTTGGAAGAAGATTTGGACTACTTGGAGTGTTGCTACATAGAAGAGGTAGCTCGATGCTAAGGCTTGGATGAAGCTGTTTGACTACTGGTATGGAATTGAAAAGACAATGTTGTTGCGGTCTTTGAGAAGTAAAGATGTCTATTGGGGCCCTCACTAATTTCGAATTTGAAGTAAGGTTGCTATTCGTTTTTCTCCTGCTACCCTGCATGATGGGAGCATTGTAAAAAGGGAAGTGATCATCTTGGTGGACGTTGGTGTAGGAGGTGGCTAGAGGATCTGGGTATGGTGTTCGAGGGTCTCCCTCATGTATAAAGCTAGCCATCTCTGGTTAGGATATCGAACGAAACTGGAGACGCTCTGTGAGTGATTGAATAGATAATGGAATTGCCCTCAATTCTCATAATAAATGGGGCATCGGAATATGGAGTGCTCCTCTATATCAACTTCTTGAATATGGCACAACTGGTAGATCCTATTCGATCAGTTAAGCTAGTGCTTAGCCTCCACCTGAAGCTTATGTGAACCTACTCTTAACTGGTCAAGAGGAATACAAAGAGCATGCATCTAGTGATGATGTGTGTATGGAGGTCGAACAATGAGGCCATCCTTCAACTCCATGAAGTGCTATGCATAGCGAGCCATCTTCGGACGCAAACCACCCGATGGATCTGCCCATGTGACTTGTATGAATTGCTTGTGTATGTTGTCCCAAGTTACCATATTCAATTCCTGCCTACTAGATAAAAGGTGGCTAGGTGCATCAAGAGAGTATATTAATGGAGGGAGGCTGTCCATCAAAATACCTACAAACTCCAAGAGATCCAAGACCTCGCAAACCAACAATGTGTTTGCCTAGGGGGGCTAGCTAAAGTAATGGATTATGATGAACAATAGGCTAGTTATAGATATCAGTCTTGATCAACAATTGAGTCAACAAAACTCTAAGCATGGTGTAGGAGTGAGACTAGACTAAACACAATGTCACGTTGGAGGGGGAAAGCATGAAGCTCTGCAAGAATGATGGCCAAAGAGGTTGTCTTCTTACATTTGATAATGTGTTGAAGGAGAAGGGTTTGAACCCTCTCAACAATGGCTCCATTAGACTCTAGTAAACATGTGTCCCAAACCTCTAAATTGTAAAGAAATATGGGTTGGATAATGGTGCCCATAGAGACATCTTGGATGATATGTCCTGGAAGTGGTGCCAAAAGCATCGTCTCTCAAGTAGAGCTAAGGACTCACAACCCTTATGGACGCGGGCCCGAAGAGTATGCTTCAAAGCAAAACAAGACCTTGAGAATTGTACCCCTTAGTACATATAGGCTCTAGTGATTTCAATCTCATCCTCTTTGAAGAAGAAGTGATGGCTTGAGAGAAGCTTCTTTAATTCATTAATGATCATAATCTTTGTTTTACCTGGGTTGACCATCAATTGTTGAAAGTCACAGGAGTGGCTAGTGCATCTGTTAGAATATAGAGGATTGTACTCGTTTAACCATTGACGATACCCTCGTCACCCAACCATAGGCCTTAAGCCACCCTCCGAGCACCTTGACCTTGACCGAGAAGAGAATTTTGGCTGCAATCTATAGCCAAGAGAGGCTAAATGCACCAAGCAAAAGAATAGAAACTAAACTGAACAGATGATCCCACCCAGAAACTAGCGCACCACTTTCCCCAGAGACCTGCGCACAAAACTGCCAACTGCAGTGCGCACAACTGGCTCTGCAATTCAGAGAGTGTGTAATAATGAAACTGGCGCCCTGTATTTATAGTGGACTGGCCAGTCTAACTGGGCCGACTTCTCTTTCTGGGCATCAATAAATTCAATATAAATATATTTGTTCAGCTGACAACCTGTCTAGGGTTTCCTTCAATTCTTTGCTTCCTTCCGAAGGATTCTAATCTCGTCATAGATCACAA
>JZKD02S0318391.1:176996-191590 GCA_000966675.3 Picea glauca | reverse complement strand
GGATAAATGTTGTGTCTCTTGTGGATGTGTATTTCTCAGTGATCTTGTTCTTATTATGCTCTTATCTTATGAAATGCAAAGAACTATAATAATGGCATAAACATTAACACAATCCTCCTTATTGGCTGCTCCCTCTGTCATGGAAACAAAACTTGTAGTATGGCATGGTCCCTCCTGGGAAGACACGTTGCTCCTAGAAGACTCCCGCTTCTGAGCGTCATGCTTGGCTTCCTCAACGCATGATACCTTCTTGTCAATCTTGGAAGATGTCTCTCTCCCACTTGAACCTGAGGGTAGACTCCTTCTGAATGGCCGATTCTCCCTCCGAGCCCACTGACTCCCTTTGAGGTCAGACTCCCTCTGAAGTTGGGCTCCCTCTAAGTTTGTATAACCTTCGGAGCTACATGCTCCCTGAACTCTGTCACTCTGCTACTGCTAGCCATGGCACGCATAGGTTGGCCCTTCAGCCTATACAAGTTGCTCTCTCTAACTCCAAGAACCACTGCTGATTTGAAGCTAGATCCTCTGGGCACAAATAACACTTGTCCATCCTGGAACAATACATGGTAGCCCTTCTTCTCAATCTTTGAGACTGAGAGCACACTCCTCCTGAGTTCTAACACCCATAGCACATTAGTCACCCTCAACACATCTCTTGATTCCAGCTGGAATCATACTGTTCCAATTCCTTGCACTGCATGCCTGGTCCCCATACCAAGCTCCATGCACATGTTTGAGTCAGTCTTCGTGAAACTCTCAAGTAACTCTCGTGCTCTTGTCATATGACATGAGGCTCCATTATCCACCAACCAAGTCCCATCACCAGAGACTGTACCTGAAAGGGCAGAGACCAATAAGAATTCCCTCTAAAGCCTGTTT
Source organism: Picea glauca (assembly GCA_000966675.3). Lineage (NCBI taxonomy): Eukaryota > Viridiplantae > Streptophyta > Pinopsida > Pinales > Pinaceae > Picea > Picea glauca. The sequence goes on along the minus strand of JZKD02S0318391.1, from coordinate 190,711 downwards.
GCAACTTCATCAACCTCTGCTGCTGATGCCTGCTGCTTCCTTCCCCCTCTCCTCCGATGTGGACACTGTGAAGCATAATGACCATACTCGTGACAAGAGAAACACTTGACCTTACTGAGGTCCTTCTTCCTCCTTGGCTCTAGAGATACCTCTATCTCTGGAGAACTACCTCTAGTATGAGCAACCAAGGCTTGGTTCTCATCATTGCTGCCTTTCTGCTTGCCAATCTTGGACTCTAACCGAGCCTCCTCCTGGATGCAATCCATTCATTGTCTGTCAAAATCTGATAACTTCTCTCGTGCACATATTCCCTGCACAAATGGTTCCCAAGATCCGAGAAGACCACTCAATTCCACATTCACCAACTCAACATCATCAACTGCCTCACCAATAGCTGCAAGCTGATCACGAATCTGAGTGATCCTCGTGAGGTCGCTAACAACCATGTCCAAACTGTACATCTCAATAGCTTGGGGCTGGTGCTTCAAAATCAATCTCCGACCTGCATTCCCGCGTTGGTACACAAGCCCACCAAAGCATCATACATCTCTTTAGCTGCCTTCCTCTCGGAGATGTGAAGAATCAGATGATCCTTCACGGAGTCCAAAATTACCCGCTTGGCCTTCACTTCCTTCTTCTTATGAGCTGCCAATTCCTGCATATCAGTGGGACTTGGAACAACACCCTCAACATACTCTTTGAGGTCATTCTTCTTCAAAAGAAGGAGAATTGTAGCCTTCCAAGCCCGGAAATTTGTTGCCCCTTTCAACCTGTCCTCAATCTTCAAAGTGTTCACCATTTTGACCTGCCCAGAACAAGAAACAAAAATCTGCAACAACAATTTTGTTGTACCACTAATTGTAGCAGCAAATGCATCTCAAGTGATGACTCCCTCTTTTCCTTCAAGCCTCAACTTTGATGCCATGTCAATTTTTCATGCAACTAATTTCAGATCTGAAAATTACTTCCAAGTGACTCAAACAATAAATGCTAGGGATATTATCACTGAATAATTTTACACTGAAATTATGACAGAAAATTACAACAGTAGAAACAACAAGATCAGAGATAAATCATCCATGCACATGGGACACACAATTTTATGTTCTGTAAATTGTCAAATTCAGAAATTTCTGCGGGCAAAATCAGCGCTCTCGACAGTCACAAATTCTCCAAGTCCGAGGACAAAAACAATCCTCTGAAAAACCACAAATCAACAAAATTACCCAAGACAAATTCCAATTTTCAAATTTGTTGTAGGTCACATGTACGGCCTGCTGATGTCAACTGTACATCTGCTGACGTCAACGTGTATGAACCTGCTTTTGCCCTAAAAAATCCACATGTGCAAACCCGTTCTTCTCCTTCACACGTGTAGACCTGTCTCCCTCACACATGCGGACTATCACATGTGTGATTGTACGGTTCTTCTCACACGTGTGTGTTGTACCATTGTCTCTTCCCACACGTGCGACTTGTACTTTCTCCCACATGTGCGACCTTGCTCCTCTATCCTTCTCACACATGTGGCCTTCCTTGAATGAAAACATAAACAAAATGTCCAAGAACCCTGGCCAGATTTGCTTAATTACCCTTGCTGAAATTTCCAAGTTCCTAGCACATGTGCTCACTCACTTATGCTAACTCTATAATGACACAATGAGATTTGTCACAATCTCTCCTCTCCTTATATAGGAGTCTAATGTGAGGTTAGAAGCCCTTAGCTTACTCTAAGGAGCCCTCCACTAAACTCAACATTAAATTAGAATATTTTATTCTTCCTTGTGGGTGTGAAGCCCCTGCACAAACCCACATAATCTATCAGCAACCCATGAAGCCCCAACACAAATCCAAGGGCATTTTCATCGAAATGAAAGTGTCATCTGGTGCCAACGAAGATTTCTAGATGCTTGACACCATGGATACTTGTGGGAATACTTTCCAAAGCTACAAAATCATCAACAAATCCTCCTCCAAGAGTAGCGCATGAGTAAAAAGAGCGAGAGAGAGAGAGAGAGAAATAACAAACTTTTTGAGTGCTACCCCACAAAATGTGTGAGGAATCTGATGATGAAAAAGTGAGGATGCGCTAGTTTTATTTATAAGAAAACCTAGCGCTACGAAAGTCACCAATATGAAAAGTCATGTCTCTAAAGTGGCGTCGACCCCTCAGATTTGCCTTTACAATTGATAAATATGCCAAAATAATACAAAAATGGCCACACATGTGGTGACATCGTGCTCTTGATGGGCTAGGAGGGCCTCTCCATGGCCATGCGTCATCGTATGAGGTGTAGTGGTGGTGGAAGAATGCTACATCCATCTCAAAATCATCAATGGTGTTCAAGTGGAAGTAAACTCCATCATCATGCATCAAACCCTAGCATGACGTCATCACCTAAAAGCCCAACGTCCAAGGTGCAAGGGGTGGCGTCTGAAGAGGGGAGGGCTGTGCATCGTATCTGGGCATCCTCTAATCATCTCCCTGTGCAACATCCTCCATCCAGTGCAAGTGTAATGTTCCCAAGTAGATTCGCTAGGAACTTAAGGTTTTAGTTTTGATTTGTTTCAACTGTTTCTTTGAATATTTTGCAGGTTGCTTCTCAAAGTTGCGTTGGAGATTTTTTGTTGAGTTTTATAGCATATAAATGATGGACATGGCACAACAATAGATGGAAATAACAAGATACAAGAAAGAGAACACAAGAGAATAACCAAACAACTTCGGATTTGACCTTTATTTATTGAATAAGCTTGTCCTCCATACAAGAGATATACAGATTTGGAATAATAAAGAAGAAATATGGAAGCTGAGGTTGAAGATGCCTTCGAGATACAAGGGGAGTTGTGAGTCCTCCTAGCCTTCCAATAACAACATGCAAGTCTGAACAAGATCAATTTCTTTCCCTTCTGAATATATTGGCACCTATATTTAGCTGAGTTGTGCATCTCCTGGCTGGGAAACCCCTAAGAATTTTGGTTTCTTTTGTTTTTCCCTCCAAACACTTAAATAAAGCTGTAGTTCTATAGATCTGGTGATGAGGAACACATAGAGTGAGCTTCTTCAACTATTATGAATGATCTAACCCTCCAACTCATTGGATCCACAAGTGACAGTGCGCCCTCCTTCAGTAAATTCGTCCCAATGTAATAATAAATCAATATGGAAAGAAAACCCCATACAAACTGATTAGATAAGGCGCTATGATGATGCCAAACCCTTCTGGAAAGGGTTTGGCTTCAAATCTACTACCTCTTAAGCAAATCGAACCTTCTTTTCTCCAACAATGCGTCTAGTTAGCAGAAAAACCCCGAAACTCGCACCCTGTCTTCACAATACTTCTTGAGATGAATCTGAAACTGAATAGAATGGTGAGGGTGGAATCTTTCACCAGCTTGGCCAAGCTTGGATCATGAACATAAGAATCTTTCACCTCCTCGCTGATCTCTAGGGTTTGTTTACTCAAAACCCTAAAAAATGTTCAAGCTGTAGAACTCAAAGATGCTAAGTGAAAAATGATATGAATGATGAGTGAGGCACCCTCCTCTCTTTTTAATACCTCCATCTTATAATTTTCACTTAAATTATTTCATTGACTTCTAAAGTATTACTTTATTTCCTCCTTTAAGTCAAATCACCTTTTTAACTGCTTTAACCAAAGTCACTTTGATAATATAACCTTTTACTCCTCAGTGACCACTTTTTCGCCTTTTTCCCATGAGACTATAGTCTAGAGGGGTGACTAGACTACTAAGTCTTTCATTATCCTTGTCAAGAAGAGGGGGACATTACATCAAGATAGTCTCTGGGGTGTAGAGCCCAGGGTGTGGGATTTTCACCCATCTCTATGCCACCATGACTAAATCTATCAAAATCAAGCCCATCTGTCCATCGTCCAAGGTCATGAAGATGTGAGAGCACATGTTTGAATGTGTCAAGTCATTGGGTGACTCACTACTCTGCATCACATGTGCCAAATCCTGCAATAAGGGCACAATGTCCTGGGTGAAAGCCTGGGGCGTCCTTCAAAGAACCATGTCAGGGCATCCAAATCAAAACAAAATATGAAATTAGGTAAATTAATGTTCATAAGAGATATTAGTCCTTAAGTCATGCAAAGTAAGCCGTTACTTAAGATATAAGCCACATGAATAATTCACTTCAGTATCCCCTTCAAGTATTACACCGACTCAAGACTTTATGTGATTTGACAAGTTTGAATATGGGATGGCCTTCATCAAACTCTATTAGGCGTGCCAACCAAGACAATGAAAGAAAAGACCCAGGTAGAGGGATAGGTATCGAGGGAAATAGTGAAAGAAAAGAACCTTCAAGAGTAAGTGTGATAGTGATATGTGTTGGGCTTACTTCATGGCTTATGGTGTCATTTAATCCATTTCTATGGGTGCCTTTGTGGAGGGAGTGCTTGCTTCTTGAGATATCCTTTCCTTGGTACTTTTTGCATTTTGAACCCCTTCATTTCCTTTTGATACCCATTTATTACTTTGCAAGTCCTCTTTACATGTTTCAAGCCTTATTCTTTCATTTTTTATTGGGATAAAGTCCTGTTATAGATGTGCATTAGGACAAGGGGCGGTTACCATTAGAGGGGGTAGAACTCAAGCTGGTCTTCGGCTTTTATAGTTGGCCTTTATCATTTTTTTATAGCAGTTGCATCGACCTCTAGGCCTTCAACCCCTTCTTCTGATGAGAGAATGAACCATGACCCATTATCAAAGTTTAGTAAACTGCGACGGGCTCTAGGATGGAAATTGTTAAGTATGGTGGGGAACGAAACATTACCCTTATGAGGGCCCCCCATTAGTACCCCTTTTCCGTTGGCAGTGACAACATAGGACTAGGGCACAAAAGTTGACCACCAAGGTGAAATGAGGCAACAACATAACTTCGTGAGCCAATGATCTATTATCCAACTTCAAGCAATGATCCTCATCCACATGCCTAGTAAATTAAGCACAACACTTTGCATGAAAGGACTAACATACCTCATGGTGGCGCTGGCTTACCATCTCCCATATACTGAATGGACTGGATGTGATGAGCTTGGCTGATCTGTAGCGGAAAAGGCAATCCAAGGGGGGCTGCTGGGTTGCTATATGTGGCCATGTATTGCCGGGGGGGGTAATAGGTACCATATACAGGGTGGAAGTAAGAAGGTGATGAGCTTGGAGTTAACAATGCGGGGCGATCTGCCTCTAAGATGTTTTTGCTGGAGGTGAAGATATTGAGTTAATCTTTAGTAACCATGATATCTTGTATTATATATCTTAGGACTTTAAGTTAAGAAAGTTAATAAAATGGTGACTTAATAAAGTTGCTCAAATGCTAATGTAGTCACATGTTATTTTATGGTTACATAAGTGGTTTTCTATCTTATGGCTCTCACATGAGAGATCTCTATGTATTGAATTTTAGACACATCAAGTAATATTGAATATCTCTCTTTCTCTAATCTCTCTCTCGCTTTGCAACTGTTTTGCATGTGTTATGTCAACTTTAATATGGTATTAGAGCCACGTTAAAGAGTAGGGATTTGGAAGGTGAAAGCCCAATAGACTGGGGTATTTGAGGAAGCACAATGAGGAATTAAATCAATGTGGGCGTAGAAACATGGGAAGTTGCCCAGGGAGTTAAGTACACAGAAGCAAAATCAAAAGCAAAGGACAATGTAGTAGAGTCACTCTTGAATTTTGTATAGGGAAGAGAAACATGAATATAAGTTTGAATTATTTTTATGTATGTATTATAATTAAAAAAGGAAGTTTAGTTTTTAAAGGTAGTGTATGTTTTAAAGTTAGGGAAAATAGTAAAAGCTAACCTATGTTGCACAAGTTTTTGAAATGTGGGAATAGATGTTCAGTTTGTTTAGAAGGTCCTCCCAAATTTCCAAGAAACGATGGGTTGGGAATGTTGAAATATTGTAACTACAAAGAGTATTCTATTTATTATCGAGTTATTATTCATCAGATCAATCCCCTTTTGTGGATTGATCATGTTGGGCATTGTAATTGACCAAATCCCCTTTTGTGGATTGGTCAAACCCTAAATATATTGTGCAAATTAAGAAGTCGGCCCCCAGGCTAATTAAAGTGGTTTTAACCACTAAGAAGACAAGTCGGCCCTGCTCAGTGAAGAGACACCTTTCCAGCGCCTGCAAGTTTGTATAAATAAAGGAAGCTAGAGCCTCATTATTGTTAATGTTTAAGCCATTATTATAGTTGTTTGCATTTCAATAGATAACAACAACATAAGAGAAGATCACTGAGAAAAACACAATCACAAGAGACACAACATTTATCCTGGGAAACCCTCACGGGGAAGAAAACCCAACAAAACTTCCTTATTATAGATAACCAATACAATGCCAAGAGATAACTCAAACAAAACATAAAGTCCTCTCCTAAAGATGCGCCTCTCTCTCTTCTCCAACTGCAGCTCCGAAACTTGTCTCTCAAATGAACAAGTGAGTGTGTGTCTAAGTGAGGCACTAGCCTCCTTATTTATACAAAACTGACACGTGTGGGAGTGTCCTTTCACTGGCAGGGCCGACTTCTTCTTCTGGGTGGTTATAACCACCTTTATTATATTCTGGGGCCTCTTTGATATATTCTGGGGCCGACTTCTTCTTTTGCCTATTACAATTTCATCATGACCAATCCGCAAAAGGGGATTTGGTCCTTTTACAATAGCCGACATGATCAATCCACAATGGGGATTGATCCAATGAATAATATATCAATAATAATTAGAATACACTTTTCAGTTACATTATTTTAACACTCCCCCTTAACAAGAAGGATATTCTACAGTGGCATCAGACGAGAGAGAGGCCTTTATCATCAACAACATCAGGAGGACAACATCATTAATATCATCTTGGAACACTGACTGACGTATCTATAAATCATCGGAAGTTTTCTTCATCGACAACATCGTCATTCTCAAAGGAATGCAATCATCATCTGCATCGATATGGATTAGTATAAAACTAATACATCATCATCACAGCACGAGGCTGGCTCATCATCATAATACTGGACTGGCTTTACGTCACAGCTGTAAGGCTGGAAGCACAGTGATCGTCTTGCTTTACGTCACAACAATCAAGTTGGAAGCAAGAAACTTGTCCTGCTTTACGTCTCAACAATCAAGCTGGAAGCAGGATACTAGACTGGCTTTACGTCACATCTGTCAAGCCAGAAGCACATTTCTAGTTTCATCTCATAGTCTTTCTTTACGTCACAGCAGTAAGTCTGGAAGCAAGATACTCGTCCTGCTTTACGTCACAACAATCAAGCTGGAAGCAGGATACTAGACTGGCTTTACGTTACAACTATCAAGCTGGAAGCTCAATACTAGTCTCATCTCATCGTCTTGCTTTAAGTCACAACACTCAAGCTGGAAGCAAGATACTAGATTGGCTTTACGTCACAACTATCCAACCAGAAGCACAGTACTAGTCACATCACATTGTCTTGCTTTACGTCACAACTGTCAAGACGAAAGCAAGATATTAGACTGGCTTTATGTCACAACTATCCAGCCGAAAGCACAGTACTAGTCACATCACATTGTCTTTCTTTACGTCACAGTTGTTAAGCCGGAAGCAAGAGATGTCTCATCACAACAATTACTCCCCCTTTCGAGGAAGGTCCTTTCGGACTATACCAAACTTATCTCAAAAGTGTTCAAACTTTACACGAGATAGAGGCTTAGTCAACACATCAACAACCTGTTCATCCGTGCTAACATACTGGAGCTTTATGGCTCCTCTCTGCACCATGTCACGGATGTAATGATATCGGATTTCTATGTGCTTCGACCTATCATGGAATACATGATTCTCTGTCATCATTATGCAGCTCTGGTTGTCATATAGGATCGTGGTTTCTTCCATCTCTAGGTCAAATAGACTGGTCAACAACTTTCGAAGCCATATAGCTTCGCAACCAGCAGAACATGCAACAATGTATTATGCTTCTACTGTGCTGAGAACAATGCTGGATTGCTTCCTACTCTGCCACGAGATCATAGCTGATCCCAAACTGAAACAACATCCAGAAGTGCTTTTCCTATCAGAAACACTTCCTGCCCAATCTGCATCAGTGTACCCACTCAATGTGAAATCATGATCTCCATCATAAATGAGACCACAATCTAATGTACCTTTAAGGTACCTCATCACATGTTTTGCAGCCACTAGGTGAACATGTCTGGGTTCTACCAGATACTGACTCAAGGTGTTCACGGCAAAACAAATGTCTGGTCTGGTGTTCGTCAGGTACATCAACGATCCAATGATCTGTCTATATATCGTGGCATCAATCAACTCTGACGAAGTGTCAACCAACAACTTCAACTTTGCTTCCATGGGTGTAATAATGTACTTGCACTCCAACATGTCAAATCTCTTCAGGATTTCGATTGCATACTTCCCTTGGTTAAGGAAGATCCTCTCTGGACTCTGCCATACCTCAAGACCTAAGAAGTAATGCATTAGGCCAAGGTCTTTCATTTCAAATTTTGAGGCGAGTCTTTTCTTACATTCGGTGATGAGCTTTTCTTCTCCAATTAAGAATAAGTCATCCACATATAGCAACAATATTACTGGCTCATCGTTCATAACTTTGAAGTAGAGGTTAGAGTCTTCTTTACTCTTGGTAAAGCCTAAGCTCGTCAAGAAACTGTCTATATGGCCATACCAAGCTCCAAGAGCTTACTTCAATCCGTACAAGGCTTTCTTCAACTTGCAGACATGAGACCTTTTGTCTTCAACTTCAAATCCCTGAGGTTGCTCTATATACACTTCCTCTTCGATGACACCATTTAGGAAAGCTGTCTTTACGTCCATCTGGTGTAACTTCCACTTCATCTTAGCTGCAAGAGCTATGATGGTTTTGATTGAAGTGTATCTGGCTATAGGAGCGAATGTCTCTTCATAGTCAATGCCTTCCTTTTGAGAAAAGCCACAAGCGACAAATCTTGCTTTATACTTCTCAATACTTCCATCAGCAGCATGTTTTATTTTGAAGAGCCATTTGGAAGATACCACATCCTTACTCTTTGGTCTGGGAACTATTTCCCACACATCATTCTTTATTATGGATTGGTATTCCTCTGTTATGGCATCTGCCCATTCTTTCTTCTAAATGGCTTCTTAAAAGCAGGTAGGCTCCTTTAGGAGATCACACATCAAAGCCGTATAACTGGAGAATGGCTTTGGTCTTTTCACCTGTCTCGTGGTTCCTTCGGGAACACCATACTTATATCCATCTTGAATGAGCTCTCTAGCCCAAGCTGGCTTTCTTTTATGGAGGATCATCATCTGAGGAGGTTCTTGAACTTCTACTATATCATGGTCTTCTAGAATTTCCTCATCAGGGGAAGTTACGACTTCCCTCACTAGTTTTGCAGCTCTGGGAACTGTTGACCGCCTCTTCAACTAGGGGGTCAACTCCATGTACCATGAAGATATGCATCATCAGATGCTAGTATGTCGAAGACAGTTTGGTTCTACTAGGCAATTTATGCCTCCAACACAATTTTGTAAGCGGGATTACCGCACCCCTGCGCGGGTTTATAGTTTAATAGGTCCACATGGATCATGTTAGGTCAGTTGCCTTCGGGTTTCTTCATTAGGAGAGTTCTTTTCACTAAGTGTTTTTTATCCTCAGAAGGTTAATCTGGCCTAACCAACCGGGTTAATCTCCCTTGAGTTTTTCACTCCCACCCAATAAATCCTCCAAAGTGGTGAAAGGCGTTCTAATGAAGTCATTCCTAGGTAGCTAGTGTTTAGGAATGTTGTAAATGACCATGTAAGACAACATGCGAAATTTCGCAGAATTCCGTCAAGTTTAGCTAGGTTTTTTTTAAGGTTCCGAATTAATTAATTAATTAATTCTGGGTATTTAATGTAAAACTTAGGTCCCGAGATCTTTGATAGGGGTATTTGTACTCAAAAGAAAGATAATGAGACCCCCTAAACACATGGACCAAGTTTCAACTCAGTCGGACAAGTTTTGCTAGGTTATTTGTCCACTTAGGAGTTTTTTGGGAAAACGACAATTTTAATTGCCAAACCCAGGACATGGGAAAATGTCAATTTTGTAATAGTGAGTCAAATCAAGTGAAGTAAGTGGCATTAATGATGAGAGGGACCCCACCTAACCCATCCTAACCCTTTACCCACTCATCTAATTAAATTTCAATTTAATTTCCACTTTGAGGGTACGTCCCCCTTTCCCACGTGAAGTATGGAAGCTCTCCTTAATATTAAGCGCGGGTCCCTCTTTCCTTACCTCACGCCTATCCTCCCTTCACCTTACCTTGGAGAGTGGGTCCATCACACTCATCCACACCCTTTCCTCACACTCACGCATTTCTTTTAGGATATGCATCCCCTCTCCCACTCCCACGTAAATGTTGGAAACTATCTTTAATTGGTGCGTGGGGCCTATCCTCCTACCTTATGCTTTGTCTCTAACCATACACGTCCCATTGGGGAGTGTGTTCAACACACTCAACCCACACTCCCTCCACACGCTTTCACCTTCCCTCACGCCTTTTTTTTGGACTCACGTACCTCACGCTTGCCTAAATGAAGCTTGCATTTTCCTAAATGGAACTTACGCTTTCTGTCTTGAATAAAGTAGAGAAAGCACTCATGAGAATGGGAAACATCACATTGAAGGAGGAACTTCCCTTTGCAAGCTTGTACGTGGACCTCTCTTCAGCCTATACGCCTTCATTTGATGGCCACCTCACCTCACAACCCACTTCACATGCCAAATTCGCCCCTACCCTAAAAGCTCACACCACCTCTCCTTGAGTTGTCACTTGAGTTGGATTTGTGACACTTGTTGAAGATCCAGAGGAGGTTTCTTGGTATCTCAAGTCTATATAAGAAACCTCTCACTCCCTCATTTAACACCTTTCATTATTGCACTGTTATGCTACTATTTTCTCATCATCTCATTTCCTCTCTCTCATTATTATTGTCACGTTTCTTCATTGGTGTTGCTCTTGAAGAACTTGTAGCAATTAGTTGCTACAACTTCTTCCATTTGGATAATAAAAGGGAATGCTTTGGAGGATTCAAGGATCTCGAGATTTGTTCGGGCTCTTTGCATGCATATGAGGTGAAATCATTTGGTTTTAAATATTTGTGTGATTATAGGTAGATTATTGGGTAAAATAGCTTACTTAACTAAGTTTAGTGATTGTATAATTGCTAACTTATTTGATCTGCATTTACTAATGATTGAAAGTAGTTTTGATTATTAATATATGCCATCATTACCTATTTTCGTCTCACATTCTGTTTAAGCTTTGCAGGACACTTCAAGGAGAGGATATTGGGATAAGTCCAAGTACGGATTTACCCTTACTTCTCACTTACACTCCAAATTATTTATAATATTATTCACCTTCTCCATTCTTGATTTTAGTAGCTAATGTGTTTAGATAGGTCACCCTAAATCATATAATTTTCTGGTTTTTGTATGCACGAAATTTCTGCCTGAAAACAGAAATTTCAGTAACTTTTAGAGTGTGTTGCAGCTCAAATCAACAAGCAATAGCTTGCTGATTTTTGCAGGTTCTTACCAGGACAAGAGGGCATGCTGCCCAATTTTCATACACAACACACCCTCAGAACAACTCCTCTCACATAGGTAACAGTTTCTCATCTTTCTTTCCTCTCTAAAATATTGTAAACGCAAGCCCAAAGGAGTTGTACCCAAGCGACTTGCTTTCCTTTCCTTCAGTGTTTACTTTGCAAGTTTAGATTAGTTTTCTTTTCTGTCTTTCCTTGTAATTTTAGCTAGATTAGTCGTGATTTCTACATGCATGCTTAACTTAAAATAATCTAGAGTAGATCTCATAACACATGCTAGCTTAGAGCCCGTGGTGGCTTAGATTAGATCTTTATTTTCCGTTGCATGCAAGTTTCAGTTTATCTAATCTTTATATTACACATGCGCATGTTAACACTGGTTTCATAAAGGCATAAAGTAATCATCTTTTACAATTCCGCAAGTTACTTTCAATTCTCACACTTCACATGTGCAATCTAATAAACTAAGAACTCAATCGTTAATTCTGGTTTGGGTCCCCAATGTCTTTTCCGGAAACTAAATTTTAACTTGCAATACATTTGTTTAAAGGCATCAACCTTCTTATCTTTCAGTTTCAGTTTTTTGGCAATCCTTTGTTGAGCAAGCTACAAGCACTCAATCACACTTCGCAATATTTAGCTCATGGGTCTAAAATTTATTAATTAGACTTTATAGGACACCATAACTCGCCATCTTCGCCACTTAAAAATTGGGGTTTTGAGGAAAGCCACATAAAGTTTTTCAGAGTACTCGGCCTTAGGGTTGACCTGTGAAGCTAGGGTAGGCCTCGTTACCTCACTTCTTGAGCATCCATCAACCACTTGGTAATAGGGGGAGGAGAGTTTTGGGTTGACACCTAGATAGGGCTAAAATTAATCTCACACTTAATCACTTAATTTAATTTTCAATCTACAACATCAGCAATACAGTTACACACTTGCAAGCTCACTTGTCTCACTGTCTTTCAATTTACATTCATATGCAAGTTATCACTTATGTGTTGTAGAATTATTGCTTAAGTGGTTGTATCTCTTCATCTGGAGCACTTTACTTTCAAAGCTTTCATCTTTTTTCTGTTCCTGTATCTGTGGTGTGATCCTTCAAGAAGTGCACATCCACCTGGAAGCATTCTCTTGACTGGGTCTTGAGTGCTTTGCGTCTCTTGGCCATTGAAAAGCAGTCCAACGAAAGTCTATCTGTTGTGAGCATGCTTGGCTTGATGTGTTGATGGTTGTTCATTTTTGAATATTTCCTTTCCTGCACATTTCAAGCGCTTGTTAATATTTTGTATCTAGTCTTAATTTGTATATCTTAGATGTTCTTTTGTAACTAGTTGTATCTATCTTTTGTAAACTTCCGTAAACTTGTAATTATCTTGTAACGAACATTCCCTTAACTTAGTTGACCCCATTACCCAATCTTAGGCACTAGTCTTAGTTGCCCTAGGAAAGGTCTGACTCTCATACTTAGATAGTTGCATCTTGCATTTGCTGATTGACATCATAGGCTAGATTCCCATTAACCTTTTAACCAATTAAAACCAACTCCTAGAACATTAAATTCTTAATCTCATCTAGTAACTAGGGCCTACCCCCCTTGGCTTCCCTAGGAGTTAGCCTAGACGGAAGAGGTTCAAGTCAAAGTGACAGCGTGGACTTTGAACCTAGGCATTGTGCCTCCGAGGACACACTAAGTGAGCAAGACTTAGCTCACGTTTGCAAGTGTGTATAAGGACAACAACATGAACCTCCCTCACTGATTCTGCAATTCTGGGGATTACGGGTTCCTCTTCATATACTTCTTCAAACTAGCATCTTCTCGATTTCTTGAGCGCTGCATCTTCATCAAAGGTCACATCGCTGCTGATCTCAATGTGACGGTGACCTGGTATATACATTCTGAAGGCCTTGGAGACCTCAAAGTATCCCACAAATATTCCCTTCTTTCCTGAAGGTTCCAACGTGTTTCTCTTCTCTTTCGGAATGTGTATAAAAACTGGGCAGCCAAATATTTTGAGATGGCTTACCTCTGGCTTCTTTTCGGTGAACATCTTTTCAGGGGTCTTGAACCCAAGTGCA
>JZKD02S0318391.1:147088-171695 GCA_000966675.3 Picea glauca | reverse complement strand
GGCCAGAAATAATAATAATATACTGAACAGACACATATCCAGAAGGAGAAGTCGGCCCCAACAAATCTGGCAGAACCAGTATAAATACAGGGCGCCAGTTCTCATTTGACAACATCTCAGAATTGTAGTTCCCAGTTTGGTGCGCACTGCAGTTCCTAATTTGGTGCGCACTGTAGTTCCCAATTTGGTGCGCACATGTGAAGGAGAGCTATAGGTGCAGCTGCTGCAGCTAGCAGTTTCAGTGTTGGCTTGGACTATCTCTTGGCTGGGGTTTGGACTATCTGATCAGCTATTGTTGGTGCGCTATCCTTGGAGGAAGATGCGCTACACCTTGCTTGGCTATCTAGCCTAGGGTTTGCTTCCGGAGTAATTCTCAGTCAAGGTTAAGGTGCTCGGAGGGTGGCTTCGGCCTATGGTTGGGTGACGAGGGTATCGCCAATGGTAGAATGAGCACACTATCTTCTATATTCTAACAGGTTATGGGCCCACACCTCCTTCATTCAATCTAAACGCTGGAAGGAAACATAGCCGCTAGGATATTGAGCTCGTTGAGGAACTGCCGCTAGGGTTACTAGCAGAAGCAGCTCCCAAGACACTGTCGCTAGGGTTACTAGCAGGAGCAGTTGCAGAAACCCTAAACCTCTTGTTGAGGCACCCTAAATGAAGAGATTGACCTAATCTCCAGACAGACCAGTGCGCCCTAGCTTAGCGCATCTCCTGATACTGTCAGCAAGCCAAGACGTGAAGTTTGAATTTCTGGTCAAATCTAGGGTTTGACCAAGTCAAGCAGCCATGATGAACTCTATGAAGTCCTTGGCCTAATGCATTATTTCTTAGGTCTTGAGGTATGGCAGTGTCTTGAGGGGATCTTCCTTAACCAAGGGAAGTATATAGTTGAAATCCTGAAGAGATTCGACATGTTGGAGTGCAAGTCCATGAATACACCCATGGAAGCGAAGCTGAAGCTGTTGGTTGATACTTCGTCAGAATTGATTGATGCCACACTGTACAGATAGATTATTGGATCGCTGATGTACTTGATGAACCTAGACATGTTCACCTAGTGGCTGCAAAACATGTGATGAGGTACCTTAAGGGTACAATAGATTGTGGTCTCAGCTATGATGGAGATCATGATTTCACATTGAGTGGATATACTGATGCAGATTGGGCAGGAAGTGTCTCTGACATGAAAAGCACTTTAGGATGTTGTTTCAGTTTGGGACCAACCATGATCTCGTGGCAGAGTAGGAAGCAATCCAACATTGCTCTCAGCACAGTGGAAGCATAATACATTGCTGCATGTTTTGCCAGCTGCAAAGCTATATGGCTTCTAAAGTTGCTGACCGGTCTATTTGACCTAGAGATGGAAGCAACCATGATCCTATGTGACAACCAGAGCTGCATAAAGATGACAAAGAATCCTATATTCCACGACAGGTCGAAGCACATAGAGATCCGATATCATTACATCCGTGACATGGTGCAGAGAGGAGCCTTAAAGCTCCAGTACATTAGCACAGATGAACAGGTTGCTGATGTGTTGACCAAGCCTCTATCTCGTATAAAGTTTGAGCATTTTCGAGATAAGATTTGTATAGTTCGAAAGGACCTTCCTCGAAAGGGGGAGTAGTTGCTGTGATGAGACATCTCTTGCTTCCGACCTGACGGTTGTGACGTAAAGCAAGATGATGTGATGTGACTAGTACTGTGCTTCCAGCTGGATAGCTGTGACGTAAAGCCAGTCTAGTATCCTGCTTCCGACCTGATGGTTGTGATGTAAAGCAGGACGAGTACCTTGCTTCCGACCTAATGGTTGTGACGTAAAGCAAGATGATGTGATGAGACTAGCACTGAGCGTCCAACTGGATAGCTGTGACGTAAAGCCAGTCTAGTATACTGCTTCCGACCTGATGGTTGTGACATAAAGCAAGATGATGTGATGAGAATAGCACTGAGCTTCCGGATGGATAGCTGTGACGTAAAGCCAGTCTAGTATCCTGCTTCCGACCTGATGGTTGTGACGTAAATCAGGACGAGCATCTTGCTTCCGGCTTGACAACTGTGACGTAAAGCAAGACTATGAGATGAGACTAGAACTGTGCTTCCGACTTGATAGCCATGACGTAAAGCCAGTCTAGTATTATTATGATGAGCTAGCCTCGTGTTGTGATGATGATGATGTATCAGTTTTATACTAATACATATTGATGCAGATGATGATTGCATTCCTTTGAGATTGATGATGCTGCCAATGAAGAAAACTTCTGATGATTTATAGATACGCCAGTCAATGTTCCAAGATGATATTGATGATGCTATCCTCTCATCCACTTGATGCTGTTGATGATGTTGTCCTCTCTCTCTCGCCTGATGCTGTTGAAGAATACCCTTCTTGTTAAGGGGGAGTGTTAAAATAATGTAACTGCAAAGTGTATTCTTATTATTATTTGATATATTATTCATTGAATCAATCCCCATTGTGGATTGATCATGTCGGCTATTGTAAAAGGACCAAATCTCCTTTTGCGGATTGGTCATAATGTAATTGTAAAAGGCAAAAGAAGTCGGCCCTAGAATATATCAAGAGGCCCCAAAATATAATAAAGGTGGTTATAACCACCCAGTTGGAGAAGTTGGCCCTGCCAGTGAAGAGACACTTCACACGTGCCAGTCTTCTATAAATAAGGAGGCTAGCGCCTCACTTAGTCACACACCTCACTTGCTCATTGAGAGACAAGTTTCGGAATTGCAGTTGGAGAAGAGAGAGAGAGAGAGTGGCGCATCTTTGGGAGAGGATCTTCTGTATTAGCTTGAGTTATCTCTTGGCATTGTATTGGCTATCTTTAATAAGGAAGTTTTGCTGGGTTTTCTTCTCCTAGAGGGTTTCCTAGGATAAATGCTGTGTCTCTTGTGATTGTGTATTTCTTAGTGATCTTGTATTATGCTATTGTTATCTATTGAAATGCAAAGAACTATAATAATGGTTTAAACATTAACAATAACCCCCTTGAATGTGATATCTGAAACACCAACATGGTTCCACAACTTGGTGAAGGTGGCCTTTGGTAGAGGTATAGAAGAATCCATTGATGCATGTTGATTGGTGGGGGGTGCAAAGGGTGGCACAAGGTGTATTGGATCATGAAGCTAGCGAGTGTAGCACATCCAAAAGTGATCACCATCTTAGTGTGGAAGGAAAAGTTCAATTGAAATATGATGAGAATCATTTGTAGAATCATCTATAAAAAATAGTGGGACAAATCTTGTGGACATGTGGATAGAGACTGCATCAAAGAAGGTGAGAAAGTACCTAGCTCCCCCATGATAACAAGTGGTCATAGGCTCGAAAATATCACTACGAACCAACTCCAATAATTGAGAGGGGGGATTTGCATCATAATAAAATGAAGCATCCATTGGAAAAGCACCATGTCTTGGAACATAAAAAATGGCTCTAATTGTGGCAAGGTCAATAGTGAGATCATCACATCTTGGAATAGTTAAGGCCAAATAGGCAAATTGCACTGGCATATGTGCACTGTAAGGAGAATCCATCAAGTTTAGCAATAGTGTAGAATTTTTTTTTCTAGAAGTTACATCAAATTATAAGAGAGAAAGATCCACTATAATATGTTGACAAGCATCTGTAGAAGAATCCTTAGAATGTGGTAGTAGAAATGATCCTAACGGATTATGAATATAAATTCCATCAAATATAACATCTCTACTGGAAGGATCATATAGACAATATTCTAGAATATGGGCCCATATACTTGATACAAAATCCATAAAATGCAACATGGATGAAGTCATACCTTTGTTGAGAGTTTGGCACAGCATATCAAATTCATTTACATAGTGCACGGCTAGATGTGCATTGTAAATTGTTTAGCAATATCATCTAGAAGATGTCTTGTGCAAATTGTTATTCTTGCAAGTTCTTCAATCTCTTGAAGACAAGGCAAGTAAGACTTGAAGACACAATTCTCTATATGTCAAATATTGCATGTAGAGTTCTTTTGTATCATATTTTCCCAAATACAAGTAGCCCCATTGACTAGGGAAAAGAACCATTTTGAGGTCTGTTACACCTCATATTGTATGAGGTTCCACTTTGTGATTTTCATCACACTGATGGAAATTTGTTGTTGGTTCCTTGGAGCTATTGGATCAACTCGGGGGGAATTCATCTTCATGGAGCACCTTATCTTCATGGCAAAATATCATTTGATGGAGGTCTTTGGTTGGGGGAGTTTCACTTCTCCTTGGTTGGATGATTGTGCTTGTTGCACGGTGGTCTTCCCACATGTGCTTGCCTTGTTGATCACCCCTTGGTTGCACTTTTAATGGATGTGGAACATACAATCTCATTATGGTGGTTTGGTATATATGCTTATCTTGGGTATGGACGATGGTTCTAGCCCTTAGGGGGTTAGATGATGATGGTGGTAGGAGGTAGATGTTTCATGACGTTGTTGTCAATATTTCCTAGTGACTTGGTAGGTTGATGTATGGTGTTGTTGTCACCAGGATCAGGTGTTCTACATGATCCTCATGTGTTTGATGTGTAACGGGGAACATATTTTTTTTTTTTACTGGGGGAATCGACAACTTCGCGGTTCTCGTACTTGCGTGACACGGGGTCGATCCCCAGCGGCTACCACTATAACCCCAGGTGCAACCACCCAGCCCGCAAGAATGGCGCACGAGTAAGTCCGGGTGAGAATCGAACATGAGACTTCTTTTTACAAATTTCCTTCCATTTACACGGCACTTGCCAATCCGTCTACACCCGTGCGGGCGGGGAACATACTTGATGATTAGACAGGTTAACGATTATTTATTCCCCCTTCTCTTATGATGTTCCAGTGGGATGACTCATGTTTCCTTTGTGGGATTTTCCTAGGTGATTTAACTTTATGATGTACATTTGCCAGACATCACCTAGGGGGAAATGTGTTTAATGATGTTAGTACCCTCATTGATGTGTTATTTCCTAAATTTTAGTTAGAAGGGGGGGGGGGTGCTACATATGATTTAATGGTGATCTAACCTTTTTCCCAAGGTTGGATAATTACTTTTGATGTAATAATCCCTTGGTGGTGGTGCACCTTAGGTTGGGATTTATGTTTTGTTGTTATCATGGTGGGGTTTTGCAAGGGAGAACATCTTTTATTTACATGGTACAATACTTTATTAGAGTGCACCCTTCTTTGGAACACATGTTCATTGTGATTTAATCTGTTGGTGACTAATTGGAGGGGGCCTATGGTTGTATTTGAGCACTAATCTTGTGCACATATGTTGAGGTTGATCCCACTTTTCATGTAATTTCTCTCGATCGAGGATTAGTTGTTTGAGTCTAGCAGATGGCCCTCGTGCGCGACTGTAACCCTTCCTTGGCTTGCATGACCCTTTCTTTGCTCCAACTACCATCATGTGGCTCGGCTCAAAGCTCCAGCTCGTCTCGCGACTCAGATCGATCTTTGCTCGAGTTCTGATCGTCAACTTCAACTGTTTGAACCCTTCCGCGAACGACTATTCTAGCATGACCACGATCTAACTTGATCCGCGATTGTGAACCCTTAGACAGCTCGTCCGCGACTTTGGAACCCTTGTTCGCGATTGTGGAACCTTTGTCCAGCTTGTCCGTGGTTTCCAACTTGGCCTATGACTGTTCTACCTTGATGGTGATTTCTCTAGATCCGCGACCATAGTACGTGACCGGTCTGCAGAAATTTGACTCTTTGACAAGGGTCTACGAATCTACTAACCAATTGGTTGTTTGCACTCAATTTTGGATTTCTAACAGTTCCACGTGTAGTCAACAATGCCTTTGGGAGATTCGTTACTACAACCCATCTCGATGACCCCACTACAAATCATTCGACCTTCCCCAAATTCAGATATGCATGACTTCAAAGATGCGGGCAACTACAAGCTTATTCAAGGGATAACTACGGGATTAGAACTCCTGGAATCGTCAAACTTGGCATTACAGACAGAGGTCGATGAACTCACCAATAGGTTAGTCGCAATTGAATTGAAGAACATATCACTAAAGCAATAGTTAAATGCAAAAAAAGAGAAAGATGCCTTTCAGCCCCCTAACGATTCCTTACATGCAGAAATACTCGATCTTAAAACCAAGTAGGAGGAGATTATATCTCAACAGACAACCTTTAAACATGAAACGAAAACACATATCAACTCATGGGCACAACCCCCCTTGGCAACAGTTGAGGGGGTGATACAGGCCAAAACTCATGGAGGAACATACTAGGCGGGCATAGGAATTAACTTCAAGGTGAGAGGGCTCCCTCTACCTCTCCCATCCTCTGATCCCATGGTGATTGGGACCTTATTTCTCAAGGATAATCTGGATCTTCTTGATGTGACCCTTGCTAGAGCTTGGCTTTGGCCTGACTCCACTCTCTTTTTCCGATTTAGATCGGTGGTTGATCGACTCTGGGCCCTTAGAGCCAAGCGAAAGTTGTTATCTCTTCCTAGTAAGATCTTTCTTGATGAAGATCTTACCAGGACACAGGTTGCAGAGCTCAAACACTCCAGACAATTGGTTGCAGTAGGCAGGCTAAGCAGGGAAATGGGTAGTCATCAAGAACCTTAGAGCAGTCATTCGAGATTCCTTTCCACCCGGTGGGAACCTCGATCTGGGGCTTCCAAATGACGGGTCGGGGCAACATGAGACATGCATTTCCATTAGTTGTTGGAATAACAATGGGTCCTTTTGGTCATTGCTAGGTCCAATATATGATATTCTAAGGTCGTTGGAAATCCTATTTATCACTGAGACGCATAAGAGCCCTACTCGACCTCTCCCCGACATCACAGGATACGAGTAGTTTTCAACCTACAGACATGAGACGAGGAGCTTAGGTGGTTTCATAGGTTCCGGTGGAGTTGTTTGTTTCGCTATGAACTCCCTCCGGAGTAGGATATCTTTGGTGACTGCAGATGAGTTTGCCAGGTTTATATGGGTCCAGATTAGAGGTGTTTCCCCTCTCCGCAGGGACATTTATATTGCAGTATGTTATTTCCCTCCAGGTTCATTGTACACTATTCATAATGGGCCCGATGGGGACCCCTTTATAGATCTGTATGCCAACATTACCCGATACTCAATGGTTGGGGTGGTTATCCTTATAGGCAACTTCAACTCTCGCACTAGATCCCTCTAGATTCCTCTTCACAACCGGTCAAAGAACATGTCTTGCATCCAGGAGATAGATCTAGCATCAGTGGGGCTGAACTGGATGTTTGACGATGTGTTGGGGCCTCTCACAGCCTATGGTCGGCACCTTTTGCAGCTAGGGGAATCTCAGGAGTTGTTGATTTTGAACGGGCAACCATGTTTCCCTGATTCTCACATTTTCACGTGCTAGCCTCATGGTTGAGGTGTGAGTGTCATTGACTATGTCCTCTCTAGCCTGAACATGCTCCCCTTTATACGTCACTTCTCTGTTTTCCCCATCCCCCTCACGGACCATGCTCTCCTTTCCTTCTCTCTTTGGGTTGACACCAACCCCCCTGGGCTCACCTCGCACTATCTTCCTATTCGATGAAGGGCAGCCAGATACCTTTTCTACCCACCTTTGCTAGATGCTCCCCTCTGAGATCCATTTCTCCTTACTTGATTTTGCATCTACCAAGTACCCCTACCTCTCATCCATAATTTGGGAAGCAACCCTCACTCCACCCAACCCACTTTCACCTCCCACAAAAACAACTCCTGCCCTATGAATCAATGGTATGACGAGGAATGCAAGGCTCTCCACCACTAACCTTGACACACATTCACCCATGGTTACAGCTCCTACCCCAACCTCCAAGCGTCCTATCATCGTCTCCTATGCCGCAAAAAACACCTCTTTATTTCCCAGAGCAGACAAGACTTATATACTTCCCTCACTCACTCCCCCAAACACATTTGGCGCATCATCCTCCCCTGCCACTCACCCCTCCCATTTGACCTGAACCCCGACTCCTTGTTCTCTCACATATTCATTCTCTATGATATTCCTAGGCAACTCGAGATTCAGGTTACCTCTCTGCCATCTTCATGCTTCCTATTCTCAGACAGTACATCAGAGAGGTCGTTTGGGTGATGAGCAACAGTAAAGCAAGAGACGAGGAGGGTTTCCAGGCAGAGTTCTTTAAGCATGGTCTTCATGCTTTGGTTTCTCACTTGGCTGATCTCTTCAACTATGTGCTCCATACAGGGTTTCCATCAACATGGTCACATCACATCATTCACCTGATACACAAATTGGGCCCCAAGTTCAAATCCCAACAACTATAGGACAATCATGGTGGGTCACATGTTCTTGAAGCTCTATGCTATGGTTTTCCACATGAAGCTCTCCAGTGAGCTTGAGCAGAGATCCCTTAGAGATAGGGGAGAGGCAGGTTCCCGATACTCTCATTAGACCATTGATCATATCTTTACCCTCTAGGCCATCATTAAGGAGGTACGACATCGCTCTTTGAAAATCTACTGCTACTTTGTAGATTTTCGGAAAGCTTTTGACTCCATCTCGTGAGAAGCCATGTTCTAGAGGAACAAAGACATTGGAATTTCCAAAACCCTACTAACTGCCATCATGCGCCTATATGAGTCTGTCCTTGGTCGTCTCCCCACAATTCACGGGATGTCGCATTTCATTAGGAGTAACATTGGGGTTAAACATGGTTTCCCCCTATCCACCACCTTGTTTGGGATCTACATTGATGAGTTGAAGGCCTTTCTTCACGAGCATATCCAAGAAAATGATGGGTGCCTCCTCCACCAGGTTTTGATATCCATCCTGCTCTTTGCCGACGACGTTGTCCTCCTAGCATCCTGACTAGAGGGGTTACAAAGATAGTTGGATGCCTTAGCTCTCTTTGACAAACTTCGGTAGTTGCCTAGGTAAAACCAAGGTTATGATCTTCAACGGGTTGAAGAAGACCTCATACCTCATTTCTTCTTTAGAGGGACACAAATCGAGATCACTAGCACCTACACATACTTGGGGGTGCAATTGTTAGGACCCCACTTTAGTTTGCGACCAACACTGCAGCCTCAGATCAACAAGGGCTACAAATCCTTAACCCTCATTGAGAGACAGTGCTTTCGACACCATTTTTAGGACATCTCGTCCAAGATGTCCCTCATGGACTCCCTTATTTGACCCACTGTCCTCTACGGATCAAAGATTTGGGGACCTTCTTTACTTGAGTTTGATTGGGCTTTAGTTGAGAGAGGCCAGACCCTTCTCCTTCGACGCATCATTAGATGCAAGCAGACAATCCCTCAACACATCATCTTAGCAGAGTTTGGGGCTTGACCCTTCCGACTTGAGACAATGTTCAGACTGGTCTCTTTTTTGCATCACATCTGGACCTTTGCTGACTCGGTGACGGGGTGAGATCGATACCTGTACTTGGCCTATTGTTCTTTAGAGACCATTGCCCTCTCTAGCCCTTTGGGCAGAGCTCGAGGTTGGTTCGTGGGGGTTTCAGATCTTTTGGAGTCTGTGGGAATTTAGATGGACCGTCTCCGTCCGCTTAGATATTCCTAAGATGCACTTGGCCACCTCCTACCCACCAGATAGGAGTTGAACATGATCATTAGGGATGGCATTTATAGGCAGTTTATCTAGACCACTTGGGTTACTCCTCAGGGTGGGTTTATGCACAAAGATGGCCTTTTATGCTGCGCACTTCT
Source organism: Picea glauca (assembly GCA_000966675.3). Taxonomy (NCBI): domain Eukaryota; kingdom Viridiplantae; phylum Streptophyta; class Pinopsida; order Pinales; family Pinaceae; genus Picea; species Picea glauca. Next base: position 161,965 of record JZKD02S0318391.1, on the reverse strand, counting down.
TGGAGCTTAGAGACGGGTTCATTGTTTGACTGCAATAGACACTGCCATTGGATGCATGCTCTTTGCATTCCCCTCGACCAATTTAGAGTGGGTTCTCGTAGACTTCGTGTAGAGACCGACCACCAGATCGATCGATTAGATAGGACCTGCCAACTATGCCATCTACTGGAGGTCGAGACTAAGGACCACTTTATCTTCCATTGCCACATGTTGAGATTTGGGTAAATTGGAAAGTGGCCCCCTTGTGTTAATGAGCTTCTAAACACATGTGGGAAGTACTTTGTACCTTGTACTATGTACTTTATGTCTAATTTCACTTTGACTTAGGAGATTTAAGTCAAAAGTGAAATTTGGTCATTTTAGCCTAAAATGACAATTAATTCACTTTGTGGGTGAATTAAGGGACATAAAGTGAAACTATGGAAACTTAAGTAAAGTGGGTTTTGAGTTGAGATTTACTTGAGATGATCTCAACCATTGACTTAGGATGAGATGAGATGATCTCATCCACTCATTTCTTAGGTTCCCTAATGCATCCTTAAGGAGGGTGGAGGGCAAATGAGAGCTCATTCATTCACTCTTATGTTCACTTGAGGAGAAGGAGGAAGAGCATGAGCTTGAGAATGGAGGCATTGGAAGAGGGCATCTTGGGCGCTTCCTTGCATGGAGGAGCTTTGGGAGCTTGGGTCACTATTATTTGATGGTGGTCATACTTGCTTGGAGGAGGGCACACTTGAGGAGGAGGGCGCATCACTAGCAGGGAGCATCTATAGTTGGAGAAAGTCATATTTGATTGTCTCAGTGGAGACGTAGCATACCAGAGCACATTGTGGTGCAAGGGTTTCTTCTTCAGAGCATCCAGGGTCGAGGGCACTTCACTTCATTATATTTGGCAACAAGAGGAGAGGGCGCACTAAGCTTGGGCGCATATCTCCTTGAATCCTTTGGCATAGCTTGAGAGGAGCTTGCTTTGTATACAGGTTCCATCATATTGTATTTGTTGTTGTATCTCATGCTTTAGACACCACTTTTATATACTTCCATGCCAAACTGGTTTTCCCCAGGGGGTTTTTATCCAAGGTCATGTTGACCAAAAATACATGTGTTCATTTTCATGTATGCCAGTGTTTAGAACAACATTATTTCAGCTCTAAAAGATCTCTAGGTGTGTTATATAGCTTATGGTATGCATGTGCTAACATCTTCTGACAAAACTACATGCTAGAGCACCCATTTGGCCTATGTAACCGTAAAGGAACAGCAAAGAAGTTATTGAACAATTTGCTGTTATAAAACAACAACAAACCCTTGTTTGACAGTTGAAACTTAGAGCCAACTTGAGGTCAAAGACACACCTAATTGGAAGCTTGTTAGGACCTGGAAAATCTTTATGGTATCAGAGCTTGGTGGCTGATTTTTGTTGAGTTTTGGACAACATATTGAGGGACTGTTTTAGACACCTTTTGGGCAGATTTTGTGGACAACCATTGATCGAATTCAGTGGTAGCTGGTTGGGAGGTTTTGTGGAGGGTTTAGAACATTTGGTGGACATTTTCGTTAGTCTCTTTTCACACCTACGAGGTAGGAGTGAGGCTGATTTTTCACGACCTCTTTTCACACCTATATTGCTAGGAGTGAGGTCGGTGTTCGTTTGCCTCTTTTCACACCTGTGTTGACAGGAGTGAGGCAACGTTCCTTTGTAGTTGCAACATCAGTTTGAGTGCAGTCAACAGTGATGTCAACATCTTAGATGTGTGTGGAGGATACGCTAGCTGGAGCTAGCAATTGGTCGCCTTGAAAGGATAGGATTGTCTTTGTCTTGGAGGACCTCGAACTATGGGATATAGTTCAGGCAATTGTTCCTATTCCCTTTGCTACTGCTCCCGTCTTGTTAATAGAGTTCAAGAAGAGGAACAACAAGGCAAAGAGGACGATATGTGATACAGTGCGAGATCACATCATTCCCCACTTGATTGGGAAAGCTTGGGCATTTGAGATGTGGGTATCTCTATGCAAGCTTTATGAGAGCTCTAACGAGAACCGAAAGATGGTTCTGCATGATGGACTCATGGGCATTCGTATGCTCCAGGATGAGTCGATTACTTCTTTCCTTGGCAGATACACCCAAATCAAAGACGAGCTTGGAGCTGTTGGAGAGGTGGTAGACCCAGATTCTACGGTGAGGACAACCTGAAACAACTTCACCAAATCATGGGGTCCATTCGTTCGTGGCATTGCTACTAGGGATTTCATGCCCACTTGGGAGAGGATGTGGGATGATTTTGTTTAGGAGGAGACTAGACTTAATCAGAGGCTTCTGGACAGCAACAGACAGTGCAGGATGACGAGGACCTTGCTCTTTGGACAAAGGGCAAGAAGAAGGCTGACTGGGAAGGTCCGTAGGGTCCCAAGTTTGGGGCCCCATCACAAGGAGGAGAGAGCAGTAGTGGGACAAAGAGAGACATGAGCACAATGAGATGCTTTGCTTGTAGGGAGATGGGTCATTATGCAGGACAGTGTCCCAAGAAGAAGAAGCTGTAGGATGTTTCAACAACGACAACAAAGGAGCTTGAGTTCGATGAACAGTTTGCGAGAGTGTGCATTTGCGACTACTTTGCCTTTTGTTACACCATCCAACATCGAATGGGGAGACAGAGTTGTTGAGGAGGACCTACTGACTCATAGTAGTGATTTAGAGGGAGCTCAGACTCAGTTTTCATGGACACCATCATTAGGGGTCACTGGTCCACCCTAGACAACGTCAGTTTTAGAGTTGTCGAGACAGAGGGTTGGTGCAGGGGCTTCAGAGCATCAAAGATTGATGAGGAGGAGCAACAGGGCACCACGGAGGCTTGAGCCTCACTTGGCTATGGAGACGAGCAATTCAGATTTTGGTTCTACTTCAAGTGGAAGCTACTTGGCGAGAGGCCAAGTTGAGGATCTTGGTGAGATGACGACATCCATGTACTCTTGGTGAGATACCAAGAGGGGGAGACTCTTGGTGAGATGCCAAGAGTAGTGACTGTTGGCGAGATGCCAGGAGGTAGAAATCCTTGGTGGGAGACCAAGGTGGAGATCTTTGGTTTGATACCAAGATCTAGGTGATCTTGGATAGGTGGAGAGACACTTCCATCTATAGATCACGCAGATTGAGCAGATCTGTGTCAGACTACTTTCATTGATCAGGGTACAACCATACTCACTGAGTATTTGCTAGTAGGCAACCATATCCACTACAGGGATGTGATTGGGGGTGAAGGGCACTTTCCTCGATAAGAGGGAGTGTTGAGATTTGGGTACCTTGGAAAGTGGTCCCCTTGTGTTTATGAGCTTCTAAACACATGTGGGAAGTACTTTGTACCTTGTACTATGTACTTTATGTCTAATTTCACTTTGACTTAGGAGATTTAAGTCAAAAGTGAAATTTGGTCATTTTAGCCTAAAATGGCAATTAATTCACTTTGTGGGTAAATTAAGGGACATAAAGTGAAACTATGGAAACTTAAGTAAAGTGGGTTTTGAGTTGAGATTTACTTGAGATGATTTCAACCATTGACTTAGGAAGATGAGATGATCTCATCCACTCATTTCTTAGGTTTCCTTATGCATCCTTAAGGAGGGCGCAAGGGCAAAGGAGAGCTCATTCATTCACTCTTATGTTCACTTGAGGAGAAGGAGGAAGAGCATGAGCTTGAGAATGGAGGCATTGGAAGAGGGAAGCTTGGGTGCTTCCTTGCATGGAGGAGCTTTGGGAGCTTGGGTCACTATTATTTGGTGGTGGTCATACTTGCTTGGAGGAGGGCGCACTTGAGGAGGAGGGCGCATCACTAGTAGGGAGCATCTATAGTTGGAGGAAGTTAGATCTGAGTGTCTCAGTGGAGAGGTAGCATACCAGAGCACATTGTGGTGCAAGGGTTTCTTCTTCAGAGCATCCAGGGTCAAGGGCGCTTCACTTCATCAGATTTGGCAACAAGAGGAAAGGGCGCATATCTCCTTGGATCCTTTGGCATAGCTCGAGAGGAGCTTGCTTTGTATACAGGTTTCGTCATATTGTATTTGTTTTTGTATCTCGTGTTTTAGACACCACTTATATATACTTCCATTCCAAATTGGTTTTCCCCGGGGGGGGGTTATCTAGGGTCATGTTGACAAAATACATGTGTTCATTTTCATGTATGCTAGTGTTTAGAACAACATTATTTCAGCTCTAAAAGATCTCTAGGTGTGTTATATAGATTATGGTATGCATGTGCTAACATCTTGTGACAAAACTACATGCTAGAGCACCCATTTGGCCTATGTAACCATAACGAAACAACAAAGAAGTTACTGAACAGTTTGCTGTTATAAAACAACAACAAAGTCTTGTTTGACAGTTGAAACTTAGAGCCAACTTGAGGTCAAAGACAGACCTAGTTGGTAGCTTGTTAGGACCTGGAAAATCTTCACCACATATATTACGAGATCAGGGGGAGGTTCCATTGTCTATTCAAGGGGATTCAAACCCTTACTGGCTTCTTCAGATACCTTGACCAGAGGTGCTTAGCCTTATATATGTAGGAGGCTCTCAAGTTCTGTGCCCATATACTTCAGCCTCCTACTAGACCAGGCTCTACCCAACATATCACTTATTTCTTCACCGTGCTATCCTTATGGAGGGGCACTAATAGACAAACCGATATCAACACAGTTCCAGATTCCAGATTAGTGTGAACCCATGGGACTTCTTCCCCTCCCACGAGATTTCAGTGACACGACCACATTAGATCCCTTCCTAGGAGATGGAGGAGATCCCTCGAGCCTCAACGACGAACTACCTCTTCTAGACAACAACGCATTGGATGATCTAGGAATCCCACCAACTCTCCCTTTGGACATCATACTATACTCAATTTCTTTCAGTTGACCTTGGATGATAAGAGAGATGGTCTATTCCATGATAGACCTATCTCATTACTTTTGGTTTTTCTTGTTCCTGGATCTTCTCTTGTTTCACATATCCACTTTAGAGTGAGTTTCTGGGCTTGGAGTCGAGGGTTATTCATGAGTCGACTTAGATTTCACTCTCTACTCTACCTTACTTTACTTTACTCTACTTTCCACATCTTTCCTTTTATAGGAGACCTTTTGGTACTCCTGCTTTGTAACGACATCATTATAATCAATAGTCCCTTTGACCTATTTTTGTGGTCATTATCATTAGTCGAACATTAATAAAATTATCTTATCTTATCTAGATTAAGGTTAATAACTTGGGCACCCTACTTCATTTGCTTCCTTTTCACACTTGAAGGGGGCAGGTGGCATGCTACATGCATTTACTTGGTCATCTTACTATATTTGGGCATATCCTTGGAGGTCGAACTTGTGGAGACACTTCTTGCTATTTTTGGAGGTGTATATTTATTTATTTCATGGAGTTTTGGCATGGTCAAAACCCTAATTCGCCCTTATCTCCCTGGTTTTGTTTTATTGGAGGTTGCCCACTTACTATTTTGGGGCTTGACTACTTCATCTTGCACATTTGTCCATGGAGTTGGTTGCCTTGGGATTTACTCATGTGGAGTTGGTTGGAGATTAATTAATTTATTGTTGTTGACTCCTTCCTTGCACAAGTCTTGAGGAGTTGTAACTACCTTGGAGATTATTTATTTATTTATTAAGGTGGTTGCACATTGGAGAAAGAGTCCATGAAGAATCTTTCTATTTTGAGAAAGTTGTTGGAGGCTTGACCAAGCCTTTCTTGTGGACCACTCCATCTTGTTGGTATCCTGCACACTTGCTCATGCATCTTGTGGACCACTTGCTACTTTGGGATGGTGGTTATGGAGCACTCTCCCATGTCAAGAAAATTTTATTGTATTTGCATGCATACATCTTGGGGCGTGCGCTATTTAGGTATTATTTTATCATTTGACAAAGCACTTGACATGGTCAACCACTCATTTAGAAGAGGCACCCCACCTTCTTTTGCTAATTTTAGAGATTTTGCTTAACTACTCCATTATTTTATTATTGTTTGACTTGTCATGGAGCTAGTTAGCAAATATTGTATTTTATTGTAAGAGAGATGAATTTCCCTCTATATAAAGAGGAGCTTTTCTTCATTTCATGAGGGATTTGGCAATTGGAGGATTGTGGAGTGAGAGTAGTGATTGAAGATTGGAGCTTGGAAATGATGGTGTTGGCATCCCTTGTGTAACAAATTTGAAGACTAATAAAGAAATGAGGTATTCTTGTTTTTGGAGTATGGTTGTTTTCTATGATATTCATTTGTTGTAAATCTGTTGTAGAAACTTTTTGCTTTTAACATAAAGGCCTAGTTATTAGAACACTACTCATGTAGGAGTAAGCAATGTGAGGAGGCTTTCCATTTTGTCTTATTTGCTGTCCTATTTCTGCTTTGTTTCCTTTCTTCTATCATCTCTAGTTGTTTATTGGATAATAATTCAGCTAATAAAACAACACCTTTAAGTTAATTTGATGTGTGGCAACGTGAGCCCTCCAAGATTAGTTTCCACATCATAATTTCCAGCATGCACCTCAAGGTTTAATGTATCAAATCAGTTCACTTTTCCTTAGGTGCAAACTTATTGATGAAGGTTTCAAGCTAGATCTTTCATCTAAGTGGGTGGAAGGTGTCCAATTTGTCTTTCTACCTTGTAGCCTCCCTCAAAATAGTTGATGGGAATAAATCAGTCCATTCATTTTGCAATGCCTCATGACACCATTAGCCCTTTAGATTGATAGGCACTAGTCCTTCATCATTTCATTCTCTTGTTTCTCCTCTTCCTTCGTTTCCTTTCTTTCCCATACCCCCTTTTCCATTTCCACTACCACATTTCATATACTACAACAACCTTGTTTTTTTAAAGCTTACTCTTCAAAAAATCACCTGGTGCCCCCACTCCATAGCTTTAGCAATTCTCTCTTTAGGGAAGCCCCCTTTGAGTTGGAGAAGAGCCAACCAGAAGAGAGAGGAAGAGCTACTAAGATGATAGTGGGTAGCCTTCCTAAGTTGCAGAAAACTAACACTTTGGTGATTGGGACTTTACATTTTTTTGTGGGTGCTAGATTTTGTTGTAACAAGGTCATTAGGTTTGGCAAAGGAGAAGGCTTCGTAAAATTTTCAAAGGATTCCTTGTATAGATCCAAGAAGGAAATACTACTAGCTCTCCAAGAAATATGTAGTGCAATATTTTTGTAATGGGGTAGGACAAGTTGTAGACAAAAATACATAGCTGAAGAGAAAATATTATTGCAAAAATAAACAGGAAGATAGCATTGGATTTTGGAGGGAAAAACCCTAGGAAAACCTAAGAGATGATCATTAAACTTGTGTTGCAAATATTGGTGATATATTGCCAACATTGTGATATATTGTGATTCTTTCACTCGACAATATTATCACTGGAATAAATTGCAATTTTTCCCAATTTTGAATATATCGCAATATCTAAAAATATCGCGATATATCAACAAAATATCTTGAGAAATTGGAAAATATCTGCTGACTTGAGAGATTTTTGGATTTTTTTGCTCACTTTGAAGAGGGAAAGCATGGGATTCAGAACAAAGGGGTTACTCATTGTCACATAAGTAGGGATTCGGGAAAACTCCCCAAGACGGTTATTGAGCCTACATATCAAAGTTAACAATGTTATTTGGAAATACAATAAATTGTCACATTTATGACATAATAAGAGTTGGCTGTCCTTGAATGCAAGGATACTATTCTCAATAGACCTTGGAACTTCTCTTCATTCATGTGCAACTCGACTTGGTCTCCGATGTTGAATGTCTTCTCAATTTCGTGTTGGTCATGGCTTAGGCCTTGGTCTTGTACTTTTGTTGTGACTTCTTTAGTGTCTCCTGCACCTACAAATGGATCTACTTGGTCTTGTGAATGAATCTTTCAACCTTCAAAGATTCTCTCATGGTGTCTTCCAAATCTCCTCCATGTTGTCCATATACAAAATCTAGAGGCAAATGTGGCAAATATCCAAGGCAAGTTTCAAAAGAGTGCTTATTGGAGGAAGTATGGATTGATCTGTTATAAGAGTGTACTGATTATAGATCAAATTCTCATACTAGGTTCATGTATGTTTTTGATTGTAACCCCTCAAATGCTGAACCGACCTCTTGTTCATCACTTTTGTCTGCCCATCCATTTGTGGATGAAAATTTATAGATCTCTTTAGCATGGTGTCCATTTTCTCCCAAATTGTAGACCAAAAGGCATTGAGAAATTTGGTATCTTTGTTTGAGATGATGCTCCTTGGTATCCCAAAGTGCCTAGACCCTTTCAAAGAACATAATTGTTGCATCTTGTACCCCAATGTTTTTTTTATAAGGCATGAGGATGCACATCTTACTAAATCTGCTCTCTACTACAAATAGATAGTCATGTCCCTTCTTGGTGATGAGTCACGAAATTACCATCATTTGACATCTTTTTTTCCTTCTTTTTAACCCCTTATCATTTACCTATAACCCTGTCTTATCCATTTTAATTCTCATACGTGGGATTTAGGCTCCAGGTGTTTTCCAATTGCATTGCTTAATATTTCATTGGATTTCTGATTAACATTAGGGGAAGTAGTGTGTTCAGTATCTACTTTGAAGTGACAGCTCATGTGTGGACAAGTTGTTACAGGGTTTTTCTTTAAAGGTTCACATAGTATGGATTCTTCAAGTCATGGTTGATACACATCCCTTGCCACAGATTTAAGTCATTGGGATGGTTGCTATAGTTGCGGGGTTCTCATGTTTTCAAATCAACCTGCTATGGAATCAGGCCTGTAGCAGCTTAGAACCGCCTAAAGATCTAACATTGCTGACCAAGTTTATAAAGGATGCTAGCATTTCCAGGTTATTAGCAATAATACCTTCAAGCCACGTTATGAAGAGTATTTTGAGGAAATACAAGGATCAACCCTCAGCATATATAATATTCCAGCATGAAGGCATGAGGGTACATTTGCACGTGTGACAATGGTTCCAACAGGCTATAGCTACTCATTTAATAAATTAACCAAACAGGTTGGAGGAATCCGCGAGCATAGAGAGGTATCTGCGCTCCTATTGTCTGAGCGCCCTGATTGTTATACATGGGCAAATCAAAGGGACCGAGCATCATTCTTCTCATTTTCTGTTTTAGAACTATTTGCTGCATTTTAGGGGCCTGCCGCTTCATTCCTGGAGCAGGCAGGTCCCCCTCTTCTTGTATATATGTGTGACTATCATTAGAGCGTAGATGTTAGAATGCAGGCCGTAAACTGGAGATTGGCTTTGTTAGACTTTATCCATTTCAGATTTAATATATCTATATATATATATATATATATACTGCTGGTTTATGTGTGGGATTTTGCGACCTTAAAGGTTTATGTGTTATCACCAGCACTTGTCATTACCACACATTACCACCAGTGGCACCAGCGCTTGTCATTACCACACATTACCACCAGCGGTTTATTGTAAAATTAAAATGCATGCTGAAAATTAAAACTTCTGCTTTAAATTTAATGCTGAAAATGTAAAAAATACAAAACAGCAATAAATTTCTAGAATGCAGAAATTTAAGTTTTGCTTGGTTTATGATCAAGTTTAAGGGTCCTAGGTCATTAAATGAAATTTCTGAAGCAAATAGCATGCAGAAAATGCAAATGATTTACAACATTTGCCTTGTTTGTGATCCAATTTAAGGGTCCTAGGCCACTAAATGAAATTTCTGAAGCGAATAACATGCAGAAAATGCAAATGATTCACAACAGAAATTTAGAATATATTATTTAGATTGTAAACAAAGTAAAAGAATGTTAAAGAAAATTTTAAATTCCGGTGGTGAGAAAGGGTACAACTAGTGCCTAAAGCTTCCTTGCGCTAATGGTGTCAATCTAACTTCGTGCAAGAGGGTAGAGTATCTATCAAATGTCCTAGGATTAATAAGTTGTGTAAGTGCATGCTACACTAACCATACTTTGCTGAAAATTGTATAGAAATGCAAGGAAATAACTCCTAAGATGTCAATTTCAAAGTTAACCCTAGGTGTGCTTGCTTAGTGTAGATTTAACGTTGTACAATTATTTACTGCAAACAGATTTTCAGTAAAAGAACATAAAAGATACAATGGCAAATACAAACATTACATAGAGATTTTTCCCCTGGAAACCCAAACCGGGAAAACCAGCATATTCTATATTCATTCATACTCATACATTGTTTACAATACAATATACATATAGGAGCCAACGACATCCAAAACCCTAACCCAATGACCTGGATTAGTCAACAACCCTAATTCCTTAACTGGAAATAGAAAACCATCGGCAAAAACCATGTGTTGAAAAATCTCCCAACAATGGACACGAAAATCGAGGCGACACAAAGAACGAGGCAAAGTGAGACACGTTTCCCGAGGCAATTTTTTTTAGGGGGTGCTGCTACAAAAACATTGTTTCTTTATCCTCTAGGGTTTTTCAAAAACCCTAGTTTCTTTGCTTCCTTAGGGTGACACCTAACCTTAGAAAACCTTGAACTTCTCCAAGAATCTTAGTGCTCCAAGACAAAGAGCTTTAATTCAATGAAGAGTACAAAGAGAGAGAGGCTAGTGTGCTACACTCCTCACATCTCTAACACAAGATGATGAATACATTAATCAAAGGACTGTCTCCTTCCTCTATTTATATGAGAGGTAAGGGAGGTTGACTTTACATAGTGGGCCTTGTTGCCGCCTTATACACACCTGAGAGACGTGGAAGAAATCTTCAATCCATTCGGTGTGTCCTTGGGGGCAAGTGAGAGTTAAGGTGCTGTCACCTAATCCTCAACTCCTCCGTCTAGACTAACTCCTAGGGAAGCCAGGGGGGTAGTCCCTAACAAATATACTAAGGCTTGAATTAAGCTAAGTACGAGAAATTAAATTTAGGAGTTTAATTATTCTTTCAACAATCAATCATAAATTGGAAAATACACAAGTTAACTATTCATCCACGATATACATATAAAGCATGTACTTGCATAAAAAAGATACTCAGACACAGTTGTTAGATGCAAGTAAAATTAGATTGCTTTAAATAAATAACCGAAGTGTAAAGTGAAGCATATGGCTTTGCTGAGTGTAAGTATGAGACCAATGCCTTAAAGGTAATCATGGGCAATGTAGTTCGAGTGTTTTATTAAGATAAATTGGTGTTGAGTTAATGAGATTGTTTGGGACTCTTCATGTATCATTCACCAATCTAAAACTTGCCGACTGGGTGTGCCGTAGGTCCAACGAGGCGAATTACCCTTTGACTTGACACACTCCACCCAGGGTAGAGGTATTAGACAAATGATACCACTCAGAGATTCTCCTAATTAATCTATCACCACTAACCAACTTAGCATGTATGAACTTACTCCCAGTGGATCGAGACTAGCTCACAACTGGAAGGGTCAGGAACCGCATTGAGAGCTGAGGGAAATTTGTTTATTTTAAACAAGAAATGAAATACTGAAAATGAGATGTTATACTAATTACTAATCCACACTGACCAGACCTCTTGCGAGGAGCTGAGGGGATGGTTTATTTGCCAACTTTGAAAATTGCAGGAAATAAAGCTAGTCTAGCAATTAAAGATTACTTGATTTGCAGAAAAGGAAAATCTGACTAAATTGATTTAACTTTATTATCTATGTGAGATTGCAGTGCTTTGTGATGAATTGAAAGATTACTTTTAGCTTATCCTTAGTTATGAAAATTGAATCTAAGCTAAAATTTCAAAATTGAGACAAACACCAAAAACACCGTTCCCCCAGGGGGGATGACGAGTGAGAGCTTGTAACCCCACTGATTTTATTAACAGAATTACACAACTCTTTATGGGAGTGACTTGTGACCATTCATTAGGGGGGTCACAAGTCTTTACAACGTTTTACAAATGTTTATTGAAGACAAGGGGTGTCCCTGGGGGTCTCGAATGCTCCAAATCTGCCCGAAACGGATAGAACTTCCTCTTATCTGTTTGCAAACCTGCACAAAACAACAAACAAACAAGGACAAAAGATGCCCAAAAACACTTTGGAAGTGTCTTTGGTTATTAGTAGGAAAGCCCCAAATTTGATTAAGTAAACTAGCATAAAATTGAGCAAAATGAATTAAGAAGAGCAAGCTAAAGAGCTTGTCTCCTTAGGGTCTTTTTCTACTGTTTTAAAACAACAATATAAAGACACTCTAATTGCCGAATATGAAATTAAAAGATCTTTGAAACAACTCAACTTTCAGCCTTTAAAAATTTCGAAGTAAATTACTTGCGAAAAATGACGTTTCTTGAGCTAGATCTAGTTTAAGATGATGAAATTGAAACATGAACTCTAGATCTAACTTTTAAATTCACTTACTAACTTAGACAAGAAATATTTTGAAATCTGATACACATCTAAGATAAAGTAAGCAGCTAGTAACCAAAATTTAGATTTTCTTTGAGAAAGAGAGAAGGGAGAAAATTGTAGCCTTGGAACCCTTGGGAAATGGAGTCTTTAGATGAGCTAAGGAGGGATCGAGTCTTTAGATCCTTGAAGTTGTGAAGAGACAAGCAAGTTTCATCACCGCTCCAAGCTATGAGAACCTGTAAGCTTTAAAATCTTGCAAATAAATTTGTTAACAAAATTGGTGTCACCTACACAAGAAACTTGAAGAGTATGTTAGTTAACCAAAACATGCATACACATCAAAGTTTTTAAATATAAATGAACAATAGGACTAACAACAAGCTAGATAAATCCTATCCTACTAGATGATAACATTCATTCAAAGGCCAAGATAACAAATCCAAAGAAGAAATTAGGCAAATATTACTTCATAGATTAGGCACAAATTGACATCAAGTATCCACACACATGCATAACACACCTTCTTGACCTCCAAAGTCTCTTTATTCCAAATGGAAAGTGTTACAATAATATACAACTACAACCAGCAATCCCCAAACTCCAACTAGATTGCAATGGGAGAGAGCTTGTATAAATAGCCAAAGGTGAAAATCCCCAAGAGAGGAGGGTGCACCAAGTGGACATGAGAGGGCAACCAAGTGTAAAGAACTAGCAACCAAGTGTAAGGTGAGGGCAGCCAAGTGTCCCACAACTCCTTTGGTGACAACTGTGAGTAATAGGAAGAGGGGGAGGACGCCACCTCTCAAGAGGTAGACATCCCTCTCTTGAAATGCACCACCTCTCCTCAAGAGGTGCGCACCTCTTCCTAGAGAAAGCTTCCAACTCATAGAAATCTTTCCCACTTGATCTCAATCATATCCCAGTTTTCTCCTATGACTGCCACATAGCCTTTCTAGGCTTTACTTGCTCCAAACATGTCAAAACATGTTTCCCAAATTTTAGCACTTGCTGATTTTATTTGATTTAATTTTGATTTTTTTGGATTTTTTGAGCAAAAATGATTTTTAAGTGATTAAAATCACTAATTTTGCTCAACCAAGTGGGTACTTAGGTAATATGGGTGCTCTAGGTTAAAAAATGAGCACCCTTAAGGCATATTAAGTTCCCTAGTACCACTTTTTTAATACATCTTTATTTTTTAATTAAAAATTGCCGAATTCTTACAATTTTTTAATTAACTGAAAAAATTAAAAAATCCTAAGGGGGACTTAGTACATTTCCATAAGACTCTAGGAGTATGTTTAGCATGGTAATATACATTAGATACTAAGCTTAGATCCATGCTAAGGCCTAACCATGGGTATATACTCCAGCTTTGGAGGGATTGAGTGAAAAAACTCATAAATTATAAATTGCCTGGACGACAAAATATAATAAATAAGTGAAAAAACACTCTAGAGTATAATTCATGCTTAAGACTAGGTGGCTGAGACCTTTTACAAGTTCATCATGCAACATCTCTTATTACAAATTTTTATGAAAATGTGAAAAAAGGCTGGTCTTTAATGACTGGTTGAACTTCTGAACTCCGAATTTTGAACATGAAAATGTTCAATCTTTGGCGGCTCGTTGGAAATCCATCCTAGTGCAACTTGGTGGATAACATTGGCGCCATATGGGGATGCGTGCTTGATCTTTAAACAAAAAGGAGAGCGTGCGAGAATCCAGAATCTGTCCCTACATCACAAACATCTCGCCAAAAACAACATCAACGACACATGTATATGAAGACCAAGTGTAAATTGAAATTGCACAATTATTATACATGTAAATACAAAATACAAAAATGGATATGAACTACTATACATAAAGTATAAAATAAGAAAGTGAGCATAAATGAAATTTAAAATGTGGAGGAAAGGGTTAGAGATACATTACAGAGGATGCCCCATGGCATCAAATGACATCACTGAAGAAAGCCTGAAAAAAATTATGCTCACTGGTGGTTTTGACCTTCTCATTATCCAATTGGCTGAAGGAGAAAACATATGTAACATCCATGTCATGGATGAAATAAGACCTCAGATGTCTGAAAAATCCCTGTCCGAGATGACTCGTTGAAGATCCTTTTCCAAGTTTTATCAACTTGGCTCTTTTCTTGGGATCAGATCACCCAAGAAACATGTTCATTTTATTCAACCAAACATTAAAGTCTGGTAAGCCTTGTAAAGCTTTGATGAATCTCTGCATTGGACTGTCATGGTGGAAGCCCAACCACTGCTCATAATGATCTGACATCTAAGTCACCTGACCACGTCCAAACCCCCCCTTGTGTTGCGAATCCTACATGTCAGACACCAAACGACATGACACGTGTCAGATACTTGTTTAGAACATGTCATGTTCATAGGATACGCGTGTCTTGAAAATAGGACACGTGTCCTGCTCAGAAAAGGACCCTGGCTCATGTTTTCTCATACAAGTTGCAGCTGTGAGGTGTTG
>JZKD02S0318391.1:115169-129124 GCA_000966675.3 Picea glauca | reverse complement strand
ATCCCTTTTTTTCCTTAATTTTAATGTAATATAATAAAATATTCACTTGTTACCTTTTTCCTTTTTATTTTTCTTGACTTTTAGAATATAATATATTCACTTTTATGAAACCTTTAATATAATATATTCTCAAAGTTTTGTGAAACCTTTAATATCCAATATAATATTTGTTGCTCTGCCTCTCGATATACTAGCTTCCTTTGTCAAATAATATTGTAACTTTCAACTTAATCTCTTTGAGTCCTGTACTTAACTCACGATTATTTATAATTTTTATTTTTAATTAAATTACACCTTGATATATTAGATGTCAACAATATGGGCTGCGATGTATGATATGTTAACCCTTGACGTTTTAATTCTTACACATCAACTATTGACCACAACTCATAATAATCTCAATTGCCAGCAGTCTGACCAACTCACTTTCGCAGAGTTATAGCAATTATACTATAAGTTCCTTGTGATTTAATGATCCGCTTTTAACTTAATATAACAACGATTGATGAAAATAGTCACGACCTTCATTAATTGTTTGGTATTTACGACTTGCTTATTTAACCATGAACCCACAAAGGGTTACAACCGGGCTTTAAACGTTGCAACCAATGTCGACCTGGTATTACCTGTCACTTAATATCTCATATAGTCTGCGTGTGTGGTGACAACAATGGTGTAATCCCTCGATATTGGCACGATCACTGGAATGTAATAGAACCTTTGTAAGATTGTTGCACGAGTGGTGGCATTCAATTGGCAACAGAATCCGCACTGTCACAACTCTTCTCGATCCTCAATAGATTAAGGGCATTTGCAATGTTTTTTAATGACGTCTTCGATTTGGCTATTTTCATAAGTTATAATGGCAACGTTTCCTCCTAGATTCACAATCCTTTTTAGAGCCTTACAAATTACAATTGTAATTCTTTGGTAGCTGTTACCGCAGATCTCAACATGATTACTTTGTCCCTTTTTTTCCTTTTCAATTTGTAGCGGACCTATATATATATATATATATATATATATATATATATATATATATATATTGTAAATTTTCAGCGGAGTAATTCTTTCTTTTTTTCACGAAATTTTGCACTCTTGACGGAATTTAAACTTTTAATGGCCAAAAGCCCGATTGTGGTCAAAGACTAGATTAGAGAAACTCTAAGAATTGGAGGTTGGCCAAAACCGAAATCAGCCAATGGCCAGGATAAAAAAAAAACAAGGCTTTGATACCACTGTGGTGAACCAAGCTGGTTCACTATGTAAATATCCAATGTAAATAGGACAATATGCAATAATCCATTTAAGGATAGCAAATATATTTAATAATAATTGTATATGAATGAATAAGATGATATTACAATTAGGATGAGGGCTTGTATATATATACCCACACGGGGGTGCCCTTTCATAAGAGACATGACCTTTCATATGTCATGTCTCTTCATAATTAATTATTAATCATTAGTTATTTATATTATTAATTATTACCTATTTATACCTATTTATATGTATTTTTATGTTCATAACACAAACACATCCAAAATATTGCATTAAAGCTGCAAGGGATGGAGTTCTCCCAAATCCAACCATACAAAAAAGTGAGGGCCTTGCGCTTTTTATAGAGTCTCTAACTCTATAAAAAGAAACAATATTTTCATTGTTCTAGAAAGTGTTGGAAGTGTATAAGCTTCCATAATGTAACAAATTCTTGGCTTTATGCAATCTATCACTAAGACCCCAAGAGTCCACAAAACATGAGATGGGAGAGAAGGGAAAGAGAACAACCCTTCTTACGGCTAGATTAGGTTAACCTATAAAATGTATGCATAGGATGGCCCACACACCATGCCATGCTTTGGCTCATTTGAATTGGAAACCCATGGCTGCATTTGATTATGGCCTCAAAATATTGCACTGTGGCTCAAAGACTGACCATATTATATGATGTCACACCTGGCTCAATCAACGATTACATAGATGGGTTCATATTCGGCTTAGACAACGACTCAATCCCACATCTAATTCATGTTATATGGCAGTTCTAGCTACACAGTCTATGAAAAAGACCCATGACCACATAACCAAATGTAGGTTGGTCCAATTTCCATGCTAGTGACTTCAGGTGGTATGTGGATTGGATCGAATTTAATAAGGCAACAAGGCGTTGTGAAGGTGGCGCCATAAGACAATCCATATATGCATGTGACAACCTCATCCCAATATTCCTCTTGACCATGCATTGGCGAATATAGCTGCATCAACATGATCAATTGATACAATGTTCCATGGTGAAAGGCGCCTCAATGAATTGCATTGCGGCTACATTGCATGATGGTTGGAGGCTCCATGGTATCAAGTTTATATATGGTGGCTCCATGCTGGATCAACATTGTATGATGCCACGACTTATATGCCATGTGAGACAAGCGATGCAAATAAACCGAGGTTTGATATGCCCCTGCATAGATTAATCCATGTTAAAATGGCAGCCCCACAATTCATGAGTTCTCCTACTAGGAAGTGTCCCTCTCCACATAATAGTGTAATATATCTTGCAATCGTGGACTATGGTTGCAAGTGGGCGGCTCCATAGGAAAGTTAGCTCACGGCTCCCCTTTATTTACTTTATGCTTTGGAATAAAAGCACTCATCTTTATCATAATCATATGTGCCCCTCATAATTATAACATGAAGAAAGTCCCCCCCTTCATATACAATGTAAAAGCCCACCCCACATATAATATTATAATGTATCTTTAAGTCATGGGCTATGTTTGAAAGTGTGGGCGGCTCCCTAGGAAGTTTGACTTATGTGCCCCCCAACATAATGTATGATGACCTCCCCTCAATAATATACTATGCTTTGAAACTTTGCATAAAAGCACCCCCCATTATAATATTACAATAAAATCCTTATGGCTTTACATCTTTGCTCCATGGGACAACTATACATGAAGAACTTTATATAAGGGAAAGGGGTTTACAACAGTATAGCTTATTATGCTATTGTTAGATATGCCAAGGGGTAGTCTATATTAAAATAGTTTTGTACCAAGAACATTTTAAGTGGAAACCTCTAGTCTCATAGACCAAAGTCATAATAAAAGGGACTATGAGATGTAAGAGTGTCTAGTTAGGTTAACTGCTGTAATACCAAAAAGTGCCTCACCACCATCAACCAAGATATGCCATCACGAAGAGAGAACCAAGCCATGGCAATGCACCACATAAGCTACTTTTCATTCCACTGTACCAGGTGCCTCCACCAACATTCCAGCCCTTTGAAGGCTAGGATCAAGATATCAACTTACCAAAATTGGGCTCATGTGATCAAGAACCACATGTGCAACCTCATGCAATATATGTGGTAACAATATATACCAAAGCATATGCCAAATTATATAGCGATCCATTTCAGATCATCTAGGCTCATTATCTTCTTGTTTTGTCCTATCTTGGTGATTGGAGGTGCTAAGCACTATGTATACTTCCGTACCATGGATGTGGAGTAAATCAGATATGTGAGACAATGCACATCCTCTCACTTGGTTGATAGATGGCTCACCTCTACAAGTCCACAAGGTTTCACTTGCTCTATCCATAGTGTTGCCCTCCTGGCCAGATCGAGTGGCCAAATGTCCATCACTAGTTTCTTCTCTTTGACCTAGGATATTCGCATAGTTTTGATAGACTGCTTTCGTGCTTCTTCAAGTTTCTTCCAGCTAGGCTCTCTTAGTGCTAGGCACTCCCTAGAGGATGCGTGGGCTCCTTCACAATGATTGATGATGACAGGGATGTCTAGACTCTATACTTCCTCCTCTCTTTCTAGGTTTTACCTTTTTGGTTCATCCTATCTCATGTATTTTTTTTGTTCTTTCAATTTGTACTTAAATTTTATCTTTTTCTCTTTTAGCATTTTTGAGTGATCTTGGCACTCCCACTTTCTGATGTTCATTGACTTTATTTTCTAGTCCCATTGACCTACTCTTTGGTCATTTGAGACATTAATACAATTATCTTACCTTATCTCTCTCCCAGCAACGCTTTTGCATAATTGTTTGTGTCCAATTTTTTTTACACCGCCATTTGTGTAGAAATTTCTGAGGTCCTATGAGGCTGCCACCTAAGGTTCTTGACCTTAGTATGGCTCTAAGTTTCAACTGTATGGCTGTCTTCTTTTGCTGTTTTAGGACAGCAAACAGTCATCCCACTTTCTGCTCAATGTTTTGAAGGTTAAGTGCTCTTTTAAGGTGCCCTTGCAAGTGTTTTCTTTTTTCAATGTTAGCACATGCAATATAACTTAAAACACATAACACTACCTCTAGATCTTTAACTTTAAAATGCAGATCTACACTTCTAAGCATGAATAAATTTGACACAAGTATTTTTGGTCAACATGACCTTGGATAAAACCCCCCCGGGGAAAATCAGTTTGGGATATATGTCTATATAATGATGATCAAAGCAAGAGATACAACAAGTAATACAATACAATGGAACCTGTATACATAGCAAGCTCCTCACAAGCCTTGCCACAAGATCCAGAGAAAGATGTGCCCAAACTTAGGTGCGCCCTCCCCCTTTGTTGCTCTCTGCACTGAAGTGAAGTGCTCTAGCTCCTCTGTGACCCAATGAAGAAATCCCTCCACAGGAATGTGCTCTCCTGTGCTGCCTCTCCACTGAAACTGTCAGAACTGGATTCCTCCAAGTAGATCTGCTACCAGGTAGTTGTCAACCCACTCCACAAGTGTGCCCTCCTCCTAGCAGATATGATCACCATAAATTAACAAAGGCCAAAGCTGGATATCTTTCTCCATGAAAGCATGTGCCCTCACTCTAGCCTCCTCATGCAATTGACCTCATCTCAAGGCTCCAAGTCCTCTCCTGGTGAGCAAATGAAGGAAATAAATGCGCTTCCTCTCCTAGATGCGCCCCTCCTCCATATAACATGCTCCCTCCAAGAAATGGAAGCTAAAACTCCATGGATATACTCTCCATGCAAGCTCAAAGGAACAAGAGCTTCCTCCTCAAGCTCTCAAGGGTTTCTCTCAAACCCTCATCAAGTGCGCCCTCTCCCTCCTTGAGAAATTCCCCCTCCTTTCTTCTCCAAAACTCACAAGTGAAGAATGAATCTCAATAATACACTTTACCCTCCTTTGGCCAAACCCTAAAAGATCAATGGCCTAGATCCAATCTAGCCAAGTCTAATCAATGGGCGGATCTAATCCAAAAATCTCACTAAGGAAACCCACTTTCCTTAGTTGCTTTATGTCTATTAATTCACCCACTTTGTGAATTAATTGTCACTTTAATGCTTAAGTGACATATTTCACTTTTGACTTAAATCTCCTAAGCAAAGTGAAATTAGAATCATAAAGTAAAGTACAAGGGTAATAGTCTTCGACTCTTCCCCCTTTGTGCTTAGAGACTCATAAGCACATGGGGACCACTTTCCAAGGTACCCAAATCTCAACAATTTGAAGTGGGCCTCATACATCTAACAGTTTCATTTGGTGATTAGATGCAAGAAACACTCATCCAATGAGGTTGTTGATTTTCTCAGCAGACTTCCTGCCAAGGTCCTCAACATACTCCATGTCAGATTTGCTGTATACTAGGATTGGAAGGTTCTTTACCTAACTAATCTTCATTTGATGATATTCTCACAGGTCTGCTACCTAGAGTTGTTAACCAAACCCCATTTCTGGACCATACGGTCAAAGATGGCATGTTGTTTAAGCTTAGTCAGCTTTGTGTGCCGGCAGGACTAACCCATCTACTCATCCAAGAAACATGTTGTTCTACCTATAGAAGACACTTTATAATCCATAAGATGCTGCAACACCTTTAGTGATATTTCTATTGGCCTTCCAGGCGGAAGCAAGTGGAAGTCTACATTAGAAAGTGCTCTCTTTGCAGCCAGTTGAATCCTTCCAATTGGAAGCTTGGGCTGTACTATACCAGCCAGATCTTGGGAGTCCATCTCAATGGATTTTCAATGGTCTGCCTATGACACTGAGGAAACATGATTGCTTTTTAGTCATAGTTTGCAGATTAACTATGATGATGGTCTTTATTCTTTGTATAAAACCCATAGATGATCCACACGCTATAGTTTTTTTCTTTAAATCAGTTTGGGTTGTCGCTCACCATTATTTCAGTTTAACTGTAGATCCTAGAGCCACTTTTGGCTGTCTTTGTGTAAGCTCTTTGGCTGTCAGTTGAGGTTCCCTTGAAACTGATGGCGAGACTGAGGTTGTTAACAGAACCTTACTCCATGCTCTCTTCATATTATCATCAGCAAAACAGGCAGTGAAATAACTACCTGCTCATTTTGCAGTGTAGTTACAACAGAGCCACTCATGTCTCCACAGGGCATTCTCATTTGAAGTTTGCTATGGCTTCCAGTCGTTGTCCCTTATGAGATTCCAGTTGCTTTTCCATCCCCTACCACATCTCATCAACAAAAGGAGCAGGATAAAGCTTCTTCATTTGTGCATCACTTGGCAAGCATCCATGTTAAAGTACATCACATACTCTAGCAAATCAAGCAGAGGTTTGAGTATACATAATGTCAATGCCGGCCATCTTCAGCTTTGTGAGCCATCTCACTTGGAGTACGAAGTTCCAGTCACCTATCTGAAGGCCACCATTCAGATTTTTGTCCTCCCGTGACTGAGGACTCTTTGTTTTATGTCCACATCCAAACCATTCGTTAGTAGAAAACAACCACTTGATTTGAAGAAAAGGCACTTTACCAACAGGGCTAAGTGGTTTTCCCGACCTACTTTCAAGCAGAATTTCCCTCCCCTACAGCAGAAACTGGGGACAATTTCCTCTGAGCAGGAAGTTACGAGAATATTAGCAGGTGACAAGTGTCTAGTGGCAATGTATCATATTGTAACTGTAAACTTCTAATTTCAAGTACTGAGTTAAGGAGACATAGACCCTTTCATTGCTTCACTCATCACTCCGTCAGTCACCCCACTATTTTCTCTGTCAATCACTCCATTGATCGATTCCATTACATTTTTTGGAACATATGTGCTTTTATAAATACCTAATGAATATGGAGTGTACTGCATGCGTACAGTTCAACACTGTCCTTCTCACATTTTGCTTCCTTATGTGAATGTTCAATGCTGTTCTCATTGTGCACATATCACTTTTGGGGAATAGAAGGGCATAATAATCAACATCGAGAACCCCTACAGCAGTGGTTGGTGAGATCTGTCTGTATACTGAAAGCTGCATCCTGTAACTAATCAATATGTAAGGCTGATGCCTACAATATGAATGCAGTCTGTTAGGTCTGCTATTTTATCTGTATCAATCTTTGTGCTTATCTGTGCAGCTTGGTCCAACTAGTGAACTACATTTACATAACTTGGTGGGGTTGACATTCTGCCAATAACTATCTTCATGTTTCTAAGTCGGATGTGAGAGTTTCTGTGATTGACCGACAGAGGTTATAGTGCTTAGATCTTTTAATGCATAAACCTTTTGAGACCTTTTATGGTGTCTTGCATGTATTGGTTTCATTGCTTCACTCATCACTCCGTCAGTCACCCCACTATTTTCTCTGTCAATCACTCCATTGATCGATTCCATTACATTTTTTGGAACATATGTGCTTTTATAAATACCTAATGAATATGGAGTGTACTGCATGCGTACAGTTCAACACTGTCCTTCTCACATTTTGCTTCCTTATGTGAATGTTCAATGCTGTTCTCATTGTGCACATATCACTTTTGGGGAATAGAAGGGCATAATAATCAACATCGAGAACCCCTACAGCAGTGGTTGGTGAGATCTGTCTGTATACTGAAAGCTGCATCCTGTAACTAATCAATAAGTAAGGCTGATGCCTACAATATGAATGCAGTCTGTTAGGTCTGCTATTCTATCTATATCAATCTTTGTGCTGATCTGTGCAGCTTGGTGCAACAAGTGAACTACATTTACATAACTTGGTGGGGTTGACATTCTGCCAATAACTATCTTCATGTTTCTAAGTCGGATGTGAGAGTTTCTGTGATTGACCTACAGAGGTTATAGTGCTTAGATCTTTTAATGCATAAACCTTTTGAGACCTTTTATGGTGTCTTGCACGTATCGGTTTGCATATTTTTTTTCCCTCTTTTTCTTTTTCTTTTTCTTTTGTGGATTTCCCAAATGGGACATAGTATTGTCGAAGAGTTTTCAGGAGGAACTTTGCTTTTCGGAAGCTTATTTGAATTGTGAAGAAATTGAGCCTGCAGTGTATAGGATCAAGATGTAAAATTCTGTTAGAACTTAGAATACTGTATATTCCTTACATTACTTTTAACAGTATCCACTGGAATTTTCTAAAATTTAGTCCTCTTTAACTTTTGTAGTTTGGTTTCCCAGAGTTCTCTTTTATTCTTTTGCAGTTGTGCATTTCTGATCAAGTAGCTTGCATTTCATTAGTTATCAACAACACCTATTTTTCTGCACTGAGCTTTACTTACATTCTTTTAGGACGATTTATGATTCTGTCCTAGTAAAAATTATCCCAGTGTTGCTTTTGTTTATTGTTTAGCATCTCAGAGCCTCCGCCTACACCGAAAATTTTAAATTGGAGCACTTTTTGCATTTGTTCCCCAGGGAAAATATTTTGGAATTGGATTGAATGTTCCAAGTCTTGACTAGCAATATCTTAAGCAGCAGTGGCTTTACATTCTGGTCTGCCTGTTATAGCATGTTGCATCCATGAAATGCAGTACTTCTGTATCATTTACTGGATCAAGGAAATCGACATATTCATACTTCTCGTGTTTACATGTTCCAGGATATAAGAGCATTATTTCCTCCTGATTGCAATCCATTTTATGCGGGTTTCGGAAACAGGGATACAGATGAAATTAGTTACCTAAAAGTTGGAATACCAAAGGGGAAAATATTTATTATTAATCCCAAGGTATTGCTTTTTCTGTTAAAACTGATTGTGATTTTGTGAGAAAGGATGAGAAAAAGTGTGATTAATGTAACTATACTCATATCAAGGGTTTAACTCTGTTTCATGTATTTGGTACTGGAAAGAGTAGGGTGAGGTTGCTGTGAATCGTCGTCTAGATAGGAAGTCATATACTTCACTTCATAAGCTTGTTAATGGTATGTTTCCAGCAAGGTCCTCATCTGAACAGGTACGGCTGTTATTACATCAATATTTAATATTCAATCTTCTATTCTCTTCTGGCTCTTCTTGGCTTAGGAATGTTCTGACGTTTTCATGGGTTCTGACAATGCTTCAGGAAGACTTCAATGCATGGAATTACTGGAGAGTGCCACTTCCTGATATTGATGTTTAGTTGAACCTCAATAATTTAAGCTGACCAGTCAAATGCTTACTAATTATGCATTTCCTTCTTCCCATGATTATTTGGAGTACCCAAGAGAACATTGTCAGAGCGATGATTACAGGACTAAGGAACATTGCCAGTTTACCAACTATTGAGCACAGGTAGGTCTTTTCCTGATTAAATGAAAGTTATAGATTGTTATTATGCAATGTACGCTGTTGTGTAGCTGATTCTGGTTTTTATTTTTTCGTTGACAACTTGGTAATATGGATGTGTAGTTGAGTCACCAAGAGGGAGTTACTGGAGCAGTTAGCCATCAAGGACTTTTGGCGTGCAAAAGAAGTGTTCTGTATCTCATATTTTAGGAAATTGGATTCTTGTACAGCTTGACCGCTTGAATAAGGTGGTTATCCAGAGATGTAACTTGTACAGTTATGTGTCTAGCTTATTTATTTAGACCTAGGGGCCTTCATTTTTGCTCCTATTCGGTCTCATCCAATTTATTCTTTCAAACCCAACAAATAGCTGGATATGTTGTCATTCATGTTAGATGTAGGGGGTACCTCTGAGCTGGTGGCTATTAGTGAGCAGATTCACCTCTAATTAAGGGAATGGTTGTGTTTATTTATTGTTTTGGGGAACTCAGGTGTACTGACTTTGCTCTTTCCTTTAGAACATATAGCGATATCTAAATTTGTTCCGTTGGCCCTCTACATATTGGATAAAAGCCTAAAGTGTGAGCATGTATATGATGCATCGATGAATTGAGATAGCCAAGCAAGGTTATAACGAATATAGCAACCAGACAAGCATTTTCTCAGCCATCAAATCTTGCTGCCAATAAATCATTTACTTGTACCCATTAGGTTTGAATTTGCAATGCATAGGCTAGTTCTATGTTAAAGTATTGTAGTTTAGATATAGCCTTGACTCATAAAGATCGGACTTTGCTGTACAGAAGAAAAAAATAATTGCTGCAGTGGATAAGAGGCACAGCTAGCAAAAGTGAATTAAGTGATCAAATCTAGCAGACCATCCAAAAACAATAGAAACAGATTTCATTTGACATATCTAAGGCAGACAGAGCATGCTTGTTTCAAGGGTTCGACAAGGAAAGATTTGTGAGGAACTTGGTAGTATAATAATGCTACAAGACATTGATATCAGAAAGAACCATGAAAACAATCTTGCAATATAATGTAAGAAAATTGGATGGTGTCAAAACTGACAAAAGTAAACAAGAGAGAAGTCAAGATGACGGAAGTTTTCAAGTATGGTTTGAACACAAGTACAATAGCTACCAAAGCTTTCAATAGCACGGTAATTAATTAGCTTCAACTATGAGAATGGACCAGAAAATACATTAAGAGGAAGCTTGGAAGTCTATGTGGACTACACTTGAATAAAATGAGTTGTAGAGCTTTTCATAGAATGAGGGGTAATTCTTTTCACAAGGATGCATTGTGGGATATGGACATTGTTGTTAATTACCAGTGTAGATCCATCTTAACTTCAGATCTGTTAAGCATCGAGATGGATCTAAAAAAATGAGATGCAAATCTCTGGTGCTTAAAAGATCCCAGGTTAAGATGGATTTAGGCTGGTGTGCTTATATATATATATATGTGTGTGTGTGTGTGTGTGAGATGTAGTTTCACATTAAATTTATTATAATTTTTTTTTTAAGTTTTGTATAAAATATTATATTTAGTGAACAAATGGTGGGACAAACCTTACAATCTCTTCAATATTGGGTGGGCTCTATAATGCACCTCACTTCTCTCGATGCAACAAGGTAGTAAAATTTCCCATGTGAAGATATTTGTAGGTATCCATAAAATAAAAAGGATAATGGTATAATGATTAATAAAGTACACTATCAAGACAGACTTGATGGGATAAGCAATTTATTGGTATTTTTGTACTCTAGCAAATACTATAAAGATGCAACAAGGTAGTAAAATTTCCCATGTGAAGATATTTGTAGGTATCCATAAAATAAAAAGGTAATGGTATAATGATTAATAAAGTACACTATCAAGATAGACTTAGTAAAATTTCCCATGTGAAGATATTTGTAGGTATCCATAAAATAAAAAGGTAATGGTATAATGATTAATAAAGTACACTATCAAGATAGACTTGATGGGATAAGCAATTTATTGCTATTTTCGTACTCTAGCAAATACTATAAAGGTGACAAGTTATAAATTTAAGCTAACAAAGAATAAAGTGCAAGAGGGAGGCTCATGGACAATGATGTCAACACAAAGGTGACAAGTTATAAATTCAAGCTAACAAAGAATAAAGTGCAAGAGGGAGGCTTATGGACAATGATGTCAACACTTTGTGCTTAAGGGAGGCTTATGGACAATGATGTCAACACTTTGTGCTTATCTGACCCATTTATTGATATGTTGATTAGCTTTAATCATGAGTACCAAGAGGTGGGGTGACCCATTTATTGATATTTTGATTAGCTTTAATTGTGAGTACCAAGAGGTGGGGTGTTTGAGGGTGAGGAAAGCTCAAGGTCATTATTTTTTAAAATGTATTCTATAAGATACGATAATTTTATTAATGCCAAATAAATGACTACAAATGCCTAATAAATGATCACAAAAGTAGGTCAATTGTCAATATTATGTCCAATACTATTGATACATAGTAGTGTTGATACATAGTGGGAGTGTGGAAAGTGGCTCCTAAACGAAGTGTTGTTTTGGGCTAAGACCTAAAAGTTGATTTCTTTAAAATCCATTCCATGTTAAGATTTATTTAAAGTGCATTCAATTCAAAGTCTCATGTTTGATATGTAACAATGAGGAGAAGCACATGGCCACTTATAAAATATTATATTCATAAAATCAAGCCCCCCTCTCTCTTTATATATAAGTAGTTACGGTACACAAAACTCTCATCATGTGTGTGCACTTGCATTTGATGAATTGACTATATTTAAAACTTGTGTGGGGTGATACACCCCAACCTCCTAGGTGACACAACTAGTGTCTTTTTGATAGAATTGCAGGTGCATCACCTATGACAATGGGGACATCCCCAATTTTTTTATGGGGGGTGTTGTCCCCATTTGTAAGGTGAAACCATAACCAAATGTTACTATTTCACACTCGTGTTGGGTGATGCACCCCAACTTCCTAGGCAACACATTTAGTGTCCTTTTGGATGGAATTTCAGGTGCATCCCCTATGACAATGGGGACATCCCCAATTTCTTATGAGAGTATTGTCCCCATTTGTAGGGTGAAATCATAACCAAATGTTATATGGTCACCTTCTGTAGTTACATGCATCATTGAACCAATATGTGACATAAGTTGCTATGTGGATTAGTCCATGTTTGGGTGAACTATAAGAAAAAATAGTCTTCCTGTCAGCATATTAGGACCATCACAAACGAAAATGATCTCAACCTATATCCATAGGATAATATGATACACGATGATGAAACAAATTGATCACAGAGTAATTCTCCCATAAATCAAAATGATCTCAACTTATATACACAATTAGGCCATCTATACATGGTGATGGAACAAACACATTGAGGCTCTTCTTATGACATTTTATGCATTGAATCCAAGGCGATATGATATCGAACAAGTAAATGAGTTCCCCTTTCATGTGACAAAGACATCATGAAAGTAGAAAAGAAGATTTGTGGACTAGATTTAGAGGTGACAACTCATGCAAAATCAATCCAATTATTTTTTAATGTGGGTGTATTGAGTTTAACACAATTTAAGTTATGTGTTGTAAGTGTTGTGGCAATGATCCAATACACTAGGGATAAATTCATTGTGCATATGCCCAAGAGCGATAAGCATTTTCTATATAGTTACTCCCACAAGTATGGGCATTTTCTATATAGTTACTCCTAGAAGTATGGGATTGGAGTACTTGTAGTTTTATTTATTTGGTGAATTAGATTGAGCTTTATGAAGGAAGAGATATTCTGTTACAATCATAGTACCATTTATCTTCTTGTATGGAGAGATCTAGGGTATGGGGAATGATTGTTATAAGCAACGGGGCTAGCTTACAAATGATGCTATATGTATGGATGACACGACATGATCCAAGTAGATGGCCTTGTGGCACTAACTACAATCATAAACCCAACATAGGAGCCACAATTTGAGAGTGATACATGTCTTGT
Source organism: Picea glauca (assembly GCA_000966675.3). NCBI lineage: Eukaryota > Viridiplantae > Streptophyta > Pinopsida > Pinales > Pinaceae > Picea > Picea glauca. The sequence continues at coordinate 115,613 of JZKD02S0318391.1, read as the reverse complement.
AAATAATATTGAATGATGATCTTGGGGATGTAGATCACAAGGACTCAGTTGTTGGCACCACTGACTAGTGATTAGTAATTCATGCATTGTGAGTAAATGTGATTGGAAATGTTTTGTAGTGATACCCAAATTTTAAATTATGGCTATAATATTGAAGCTTGAATCATTCAAGTTGAAATTTTGAAAAATTTGAAAAATTAAATCATGAATATGACACTAAAATTGTGCTTATGATATTGTCATCATCATATATAATTTATATTACATTTAAATCTTAAATTTTACATTTCAAAGTGCTAATTTTGTTTTTTATTATTACACACACTCTCAATCGATGCACTTTCTCCATGTATATATATGTAACATCCCCTCCAATGTGCTTTCTCCATTTGAGTTTCAACATTCTTGCACCTGTGCTTGCACTCACCCACCCATCCTATATAT
>JZKD02S0318391.1:23821-87932 GCA_000966675.3 Picea glauca | reverse complement strand
TGATCATGCATCATGGCCCTAGCTACTTCACAGATAGTTTTGTTCTTTCGTTCAGCTACACCATTTTGCTAAGGGTTGTATGGCACGATCAACTCCCTCTTAATTCCAAAAGCTCGACAGAGTTCATCATATTTGAGGGAGTCAAATTCTTTACCGTTGTCTGTTCTGAAAACTCGGATGCATCTTCCTGTTTGATTTTCAACAAGATTCTTGAAGTCTTGAAATCTGCTAAAAGATTCATCTTTAGTCTTTAAGAAGTAAATCCAAGTTTTACGTGAACAATCATCAATAAAAATAATATAATAGATACAACCATTCATAGAGGGTGCAGACATAGGACCACAAAGATCAGAATGGATTAAGCCTAAGATTCCATATGAGTTTCTGTTACTGAGAGGATAAGGTTTCTTTATGTTCTTACCAAGTGAACAACCTTTACAGACACTATTATGCTCAACAGAAAATACTGGCATACCTGTCACCATCTTTTGCAAACCTGGAAGTGCATTGTAATTTAGGTGTCCAAGTCTCCTGTGCCAAAGCTCGCAGGGATTTATTGTCTCATGAACTAGAGCTTGAACAACTTGACCTGAAAGCTTATAAAGTCCACACTCACAAGTTCCAATTGTTATAGCAGTACTTAAATCTTCATTTGAGGACCATAAAATGGATTTACCTTTTGAAAAAGATACTGAATAACCTTTACTTTCTAAGACTGGAACATAAATTAAATTTTTCTTTAAACCAGGTACATAAAGAATTTCATCAATGTGAAAGATATTGTCTGAGAGAAACTGGAAAGAGGTAGAGCCAAAACCTTTTATGTCATAGGTGTCGTCATCACCTAGTTTAACCTTTGCTTTGAATTTCTTGTCTTGATAATTTGCAAGGTTATGTTTGAAACCGGTCATGTGTTTGGAAGCACCACTATCTATTAGCCAAATCTCCTCTGATTTGGTGATAGTGCCAGAAAGAGCTGAGATGAGGTAGTATTCCTTCTGTGGTTATTCCTTCTGTGGTTCTTTCTCTTTAGTGGCAGTCCTGGTTTGTCTTCTTTGAGGCTCCTCTTGGGGTTTAGCCTCTTCAGTGGCAACTGAGGCTTGAAATATTCATTTTCTTCTTTGCTGAGAGGGAGGACTCCTGCAATCTTTTGCATAATGTCCTAGCCTATTGCAGTTAAAACATTTAACTTTAGATAAATGAGGATTGAGATGAGATAGATTACCTTTGAGTTTCTTACCTTTGCCTTTTGACTTTGGGAACTTCTTCCATTTCTTGGTCTTTGTTGCAAGGGCATGATCTTGTAGGATAGGATAATCATTTATGCTGTTTAGTCTTCCTTCTTCTTCTAAGCAGTCATGCCACAACCTTTCAAAATTTGGTTGGGATTCTCTTCCATTCACGGATGCAAGGAAAAATCCCCAAGCAGCAGGAATTTCATCAATAGTTGTTTGAACCAGGTCATCATCATCTACAGGAACTCCTATTGCAATAAGCTGATCTCTAGTTTGAGAAATTTTGGAGAAGAAGGTGACAACTGTATCATCCTTTCCCATTTTCAAAGTACGTAATTGTTTCTTCGAGATTCTTTTCTGAGTAGGTGCCTTCTTCTCATAGAGGTTTGCCAAAGCATCAAAACATTCTTTGACAGTCCTCAATTAAAGGCATCATGTTGTATTTGATAGAATAAAAAATGATTCTTTTAGCCTTGATTTGTTTCCTCTTATATGTTGCCCTAGCTGTGTTTGTAGTAGGTTCTTCGATCTCTCTAGTGATATAATCTTCTCGATCATTTTCTTCAAGTATGTTTATTATTCTGTATTTCCAGGCATTAAAGTTAGTTGCCCCTACAAGTCTGTCTTTAACTTTAACTAATAAAGAAGTCATGTTTGAATATGTGCTAGATTAGATGACTGTAATCCGCAAAACAACCCTAACAAAGTGGATCTGTGTAGACTCAATATTAGGTTCTTGAGCTTTGATTACACCCTTAGCTCTGATACCATGTTAGAATTAGGGTAAAGAAACAGAACAATAGTGTCTTTTTGTTTTTAGTGAATAAAACAATTAGATCTATAGATCAACAAAATCAAGACACTTTAACTAGTATTCAGATCTATTAGATCTAAAGATAGACAACAATAAACTCAGAAACAAAACTCAGATCTACTATGCAAGAGAAACAATAACTCTACTACTTGAACAGTGAACATTTCAAGATACAACAAGACAGTGGAAACAGATCTATAAGACCGTTCTCAAAATATTATACAGATCTGTAGATCTAAGACCAATCTGATCATAAATAGTAAATCAACTTATAGATAGCATAAACTCAATACATATAACTCAGATCTAATAGATGAAGTACAAAACTAAAAGGATCAAACAGTGTTGAAGTTAAGACAAGATCCAGATCTGAAAATGATGAGTAAGTAGCTTACCTGGTACAACAACGTTACCTCTGAAGAAAGCACAGTAACCACAAGAGATGTAGAACCATTTTAGTATGCTCAGACAAAGGTTCAGTTCATAGATCCACCTTATAGGTTGGATCTCTTACCAATAGGTGAAGGATCTTTCTTGCCACCAAGGAAAAAAAACCAACAAGGTCTTCACAAGGTTGAAACCCTCATACAAGATTTCTTAAAACACTCAAATCTCTCACACAAAGAAGCTGAGGACAGAAACCTTTACAGGAGGAGTGGCTTAGAGGAGGTCACGGCTCAAAAGAGAGATCTGAGCAGAAATAACTTTACAACAGAGAGGAAGAGAGGCCGAGCCACAACAATACCCCACACAATAGTGTAAAAGGTAGCACCCTACACATACACCACAACAAGAAGGGGCCACACCCTATAGGCTTTACACAACAGAGTAGAAGAGGGGCCGTACCCTAGAACTCATCCTCAGTAGAAGGGAAGGAGCCGCACCCTAGAACCTAGCCACAACAGAGAATGAAGAGGCCGCACACCACAGTTGGAAATAGAGGGGCAACACCCCACAACCAACAATCAAGATAAGCCGCAGCCACACCACAATAGTTTGCAACAGAGGATTAGAAGAGGCCACAACAAGAAGACTTCATTCACAGAAGAAAGAGGCCGCAACTTCAACAACAGAGAGGAGCCGCAGCTAGGAGAGGTCCAAACACACTTAGAAAACAAGTGATGCAAGAGGTGAGTGATGTGAGAGGGGAGGTTCTATTTTATAGTTTGGGTTAGGGCAAGATTAAATTAAAATATTATTAAAATATCATGTTTAAATTAGATAATTTAAACATGATATAATTTAAATCTAATTTACCCTTAAAAACATAAAAACCCCAAACCAACACAATTAAAGGTAAGGGAGGGTTAGCAAGGTGGAAATACTCATTCCTTCATTCAACATGGTGAACTTATTACTTTATCATTATTGCATATGGGACTTATCCCTCATGTGGTTATGTCCTTCTTCAAGGAAGGTCATGTACCATCAAAATACTTGATAGAGGATCAAGTAGCCCTAGAACTTTTTATGGGGTCTTATCCACCAAGGTTAAAGACCAAGGATCAACCCATGCCATATGCATGGGTACCCTGGACATTTCCAGCGGCCCTAGGCTTATCTAGGGGCTTTAACTACTTGGTCCTAGACCAAGAACCCCAGTCGTATACTGGGGGCCCTCTCAGGGGTATTTACTGCTTGGTTCTAGACCAAGAACCCCAGTCGTATATTAGGGGCCCTAACAAGGGTCTTTTGTCATGGAACTGACTGTTTGGTCCTAGACCAAGTACCCCAGGAGTGCACTGGGGGCCCTAGATCTTGTCTAGGGTCTTAGCCATCTTCCAGGAGAATGTCTCTTGTTGTTGCTTATAAATTTAACAATCCTTATCATAAATCCTAAGGGAAAAAACCATTGTCCTAACCAATACAAATATCACCAAATATGAGGACAAAACTTGTCATCTCATCCAAAACAATTTCACCAAATTATGAGGATAACCTTGTCCTTCATTAACCATACAAATAAGAAAAATCAAACCTCAACAAATATCCTGGAAATATCTTTTGCCCACAAATCTGTTGCAGACCACCTGTACGACTTGCTGATGTCACCTATCAATCTGTATGGACCTCTCCTGCCCATAAAATTTTGTACACAATTCACCTTACTGGAAACCCACGTACATACACGTTTTTCTCCACTACAACCCACATATGCACAATTGTGGCCACTTCAACCTGCATACATACATGATTCACCTTCCTACGACCCATGTACATATGCACTTCGCCTTCCTACAACTTATGTACAAGTACATAAAAACCTTGTATGGACACCTCCGTACAATTTGCTCCGTGAGAATTCTCTTCCTTTAGGCCAGATTTGCCACCATGCAAAATTTCCTTTTGTTGAATTCACCAAGCCACTTAGTACAAGTGAAAACTCACTTATGTTAACTCCATTCTTCCATAATGAGAAAATGTCACAATGACCTCTATCCTTTATATACAAGTCCAATGAGTGAGTTTAGACACCCCTTCTAAACTCAACAATTAATTAGAATATTTTAACCCTATTTGTGGGTGTGACACCCCATTACAAAGCCCATAAAGCCCATCAACTTTCCCATGAGATCCTAGCCTCATTCCGGGGCCGATTTCATTGAAATGAAAGGCTAATTTGGTGCCAACGAATATTTCCACATGCCTGACACCTTGGCCTCTTGTGGGAATACCTCCCACTGATACAACAAAAAACAAATCTCTCAACAATCCACCATTTTTGTACAAGTTTGGTCAAGCTCATCATGAAGATAACACATATTTTTTCTTTGTTTCACATAAAACTATTTAATGATTATGTTTAAGATTATAAATGTTGATATTGTGGTAGTCGTGGGAGGTATTTACCTCTACGTGTAAACCTGACAAGAATAGAATATTATGGGAAGCAAGAAGAAATCTTAATTAGTCGGCTAATAACCCTAGAAGACAAATCGGCTCAAGAGGATAACTTGTATTAGGTTATTAGCCTCTAAGAGAAGAAGTCAACTAAATGAAATATTATATACTAAGTAAATAGGCACCCAAAATGAGAAATTGGCCCAAGAATTTTGCTAGATTTAGTATAAATATTGGAGGCCAATCTTCATTCTAGCAGGCATTCTCAAAATTGCAGAAGCAACACTTGTGCGCAAGTTTGGAGGAGAGTTGTCGTTGCAGCTGCTGCAGCTAGCAGATTTCGATTTTGGCTTGGACTATCTCTTGGTTATGGTTTGGACTCTCTGATTAGCTCTTGCTTGGTGTGCTATCCTTGGAGAAAGTTGTGCCACCCTTTATTTGTCTATCTATCTTAGTGTTTGCTTCCACAATGATTCTCTGTCAAGGTTAAGGTGCTCGGGGGTGGCTTCGGCCTATGGTTGGGTGACAATAGTGATATTTTCTATGGTTAAATGAGCACATCCATAATATTCTAACAGGTTATGGGCCCACACCTCCTTCATTCAGTCTAACCACTGGAAGGGAGCATAGCCATAAGGATACTAAGCTCGTTGAAGAACTGTCGCTAGGGTTTTTAGCAGGAGCAGCTACCAAAGCACTGCCGCTAGGGTTACTAGTAGGTGTAGTTGCAGAAACCCTAAACCTCTCGTTGAGGCACCTTAAGTGAATGGATTGACCTAATTTTCAGATAGACTAGTATGCTCTAGCCTAGCGCATCTCCTGGTACCTTCAACAAGCAAAAACGTCAAGTTTGAGTTTTTGGTCAAATCTAGGGTTGACCCGGTCAAGGCAACCACAAATTACTCTATGAAGTTAGAAAACACGTTAGATGGGACTTCTAACTTCAGAGAGTGGAAGACAAGGATTGACCTCATCCTAGCCAAGAATAAAGTGTTGGATATCATGAAAGGAAAGATCGTGGAACCAGAGTTTGAAGAAGGAAAAGAGAAGGAACCGCAGAACATTGCAGTTATGGAGATGTTCAAAGACAATGACATCAATTCAATGAGTATCATAGCGGACTCTATAAAAGACCACTTGATACCCTACATCTCCCATCTTGACTCATCTAAGAAGATGTATGATGCCCTAACAAGCCTCTTCTTAGTCAGAAACATTGGACAAGTAATGAGTCTAAAAAATGAGCTCCGTGATATGAAGATGAATGATGATGACAACATAACATCATACTTTGTGAGGATATCTCAGTTAAGAGATCAAATACAAGCTATTGAAGAGATCATATCAGAGAAGGAACTGGTAAATATAATACTCAACAGTCTTCCCAAGACATGAGGTGCATTTGTCGTAAGTATGAACACAAGGAAGGAGTATCCTACATTCGAAGAACTTTGGACTTGTTGTGCACAAGAAGAATCAAGGATTAGTGCAAAAGAGAAACCTCAAAATAAATATGATGATCAAGACTTCACAACAAGATTCAATAATTTTAGGAACAAAAGGAAGTTTGGTTCAAGGAAGAAGCCAAATCAAGAGAAAGATATGTCAGAAATACAATGCTCCAACTGTCGAAAGTATGGTCACTACAAGAATCATTGTCTCGAGTTGAAGAAAAGGAAGGAGACACATGAAGCATCAGTTGTCGAAGAAAATGAATCTTCAAAGAAGATTAAGAAGGATGAACCAAACTTCTTCTAAGACAAGGTAAACAACACTCTTCATAGTTGTTGTACATACCATGTTTTCTGTACATATCTTGCATATCTATTTCTTAGAAGATAATATGTTCAAAGAGAAACTATACTTATGGAAGAACAACAAGATAATGATTGCTACAAGTCAAACAATACACACGAAAGGATGAAGTACATCAACAACCCTTGGTAATAATTCACGTGGAAGTTATTATCATAATCAATCTTGAAGAAACCTAGAAGAAGTAAAGACATAAAGAAGTCAGCAATCAAGAGGAAATTGGAAAAATATTTGTGACACTTTGCAGAAGGCAATAAGGATGCAGATAGAAGCGTGGACTCTCCTAGATGGAGGGAGCCGATTATATTATCAAAAGAAGAACATGCATTCATGCATGAAACAAGGATTACGAGGGAGCTAATCCTAAATTATATGATCCATTGAAGATGATGAAGTATCTATCCATGGTAGCAACCATGAAAAACAACACGTGTTCAGTGTGACTTCAGAAGAAGTCTTCTTCAAGAAGCCTTAAAGTAATCCCTGGTTGTCCATCCACATCCATGATCCTATGATGAAAGAAAGAAGTTGGAATCTTCAGAGCATGGAATCTATAGAAAACTCCATGAACTCAAGAGCTAAAGAGAAACATGAGGAAGAACATGAAGATTCCAAGAGAGAAAGAAAAGACAAAACAACCAACTAGTTAGTGTATCGAGAATCACAAGACTACCAGTCTAATATGAATTCACTAAAAGCAATCAATCAGAGAAACTAGAAGTTGTGATGAAGAACAATGTATGGAAGACTTATGAATGAAAGTATTGCAAGATCCAAAACTATAGGTTCTCCCAGATAGAGGGGGAAGACTATGATGATTGCTTGCAAACCAGACATACTCTTTACATGAACCAATATATCATCCACAATATCCATAGGTTGGAGTTTACATGTAGAGCAACCTCAAAGGCTTTGAGGTATACCAGAAAGAGACCCTTGTATGCAGATGGAAGAAGATCTTATATGGATTCAAACAACTTGGTGCAAAGCCTTCAATACACAACAAAAGCATGGTGAAAATATTTCTATAACAGAGATATTGTATCAGAATGGTTACTCAGAAATCTAGGATGATGGATTGCTAATCCATGACAAACTCTCATAGATATGTTCCAGTTTGAGCCCTTCCACAATGTTATGAGTTAGTAGGAAACAAAAGATGAATCCAATAATGATATACTACATTGATCAAATCTATATAAAGCCTTCATAGAAAACCAGTGTTCCAGAAAGACCGAAGTACATTGAGATCAAGCATTACACTCTCCGTGATGAAGTCCAGAAAAGAGAAAGTGGTTCTCCAATATATATCTCCACAGATGAGTAGATAAGTAGACATTTTGGTGAAGCCTCCGTCCAAGATGAAAAAGTTTGTGTACTCAAGATGGAGCTCGTGGAGATGACTTCCTTATTTAAAAAGGAAGACATGACTACTAGGTGGGGAGGATGAGTCCAGGATGAGTAGTTCCTTTCTAGTTAGGAAAGTGGTTTGAGATTTCTGATAGACAGGCATTTTCCTCATGGAGACGACTTCCTTATTGAAAAAGGAAGACATGACTCCCAGGTTGGGAGGGAGCAATGATGTGTTATTGATTTATGGACAATCATTTTTCAAGTTCAAAACATGGTCTAGGATGAGCAGTTCCTTTCTAGTTAGGAAAGTGGTTTGAGATTTCTGATAGACAAGCATTTTCTAGTACGGAAAATGGTCTAGATCGAACTGTCATTTTCGTAATGAAAATGGTTTGATGGATTGTTGATGTACCATAAACAACGATTCCCCTTGTGGTTAACATAGGGAATGGTCTAGGACAATCGCTCTTCTTGACGATCACTCTTAGTAGTGGTCAAGAAGACTGGTGTGCCTCGCCAGACAATCATTCTTTCGAAGCTCACAATTGTGAGCAGTTTCAAAGAGTGGTCTGTTTTGGAGGTTGGTGTTGGACAATCATTTCCTTTGGAAATGGTTTAGACAGTCATTCCCTAGGGCAGATTCATTCTCTCCAAGCTGCACTTTGTTTAGTGCAGGAGGAATGGCTTAGATAGGTGAATGGTCTAGGTTCAACAATCAAGGACAGGAATTCCCTAGGGCAGATTCATTCTCTCTAGGTTGCACTTTGTTTAGTGCCGGAGGAATGGCTCGGATAGGGAATGGTCCATGCTCAGAAATTGGGACAGTTATTCTTCCTTGCTTGAGAAGAAAAGTCCAGATAGCTCATCATTGATGTTTTACCTTCTGAGGGCAGATGCTCTTGCAAATCTCACAGATGTGAGTGGAAGAATGACCCAGATGACTCAATTTATATCATAACAATGTTTTTTTTGTGCAGGTTGATATCATATGATATGATTGTTATGGAGACTATATGTCTTCGAACAATAGATGTATACTACTGTGGTGGATGTGTTCCACTGATTGTGACTATATGTCACTAATCAAGTATCTGTGTGCTACTTGGTGTGGTAGTGTACCACTGGATTGTAGTTGTGTACTACAATGGATAGACACTATTGTGTTCTATTGACTGACATTGTTCCGATTGCCTTGAAGACTAACAATAGTGTTGGAAATGATTATCAGCTAGATGGATGATCAATGGACATAAATTTCCCAGACAGAAAATGGTCCAGGACATTTATTCTTCTAGGACATATGTCCAGATTAGAAGAATGGTTCTTGTGTCACTGTGTGGAGTGAGTAACTTATCCATAATCATGTCTAATTAATCAGATAGAGTATGTCTTCGAGAGATGATGCAACTGATGACACTTATAGTGATGATGGTGCTCATGATCTAGTCATTAGATAGTCTATACAACTATGTTGATGCTACCAGGTGAATGGTATGTTTGTGCTCAAGACCATTACTTTCAATACCTCTCTAGTTAGGAGGGAGTGTTGATATTGTGGTAGTTGTAAGTAAATCTGACAAGAATAGAATATTCTGGGAAGTAAGAAGAAACCCTAATTAGTCGGCTAATAACCCTAGAAGACAAGTCGGCTCAAGAGGATAACTTGTATTAGGTTATTAGCCTCCAAGAGAAGAAGTCGACTAAAGAAAATATTATATACTAAGTAAATAGGCACCCAGAATGAGAAGTCGGCCCAGACAGTTTGCCAGATTTAGTATAAATACAGGAGGCTAGTCTTCATTCTGGCAGGCATTCTCAGAACTGCAGAAGCAACACTTGTGCGCACTGCAGTTGGCCAGTTTGTGCGCAAGTTTGGAGGAGAGTTGCCGTTGCAGTTAGCATATTTCGGTTTTGGCTTGGACTATCTCTTGGTTATGGTTTGGAATCTCTGATTAGTTCTTGCTTGGTGCGCTATCCTTGGAGAAATTTGCGCCACCCTTTGTTTGGCTATCTAGCCTAGGGTTTGCTTCCAGAATGATTCTCTGTCAAGGTTAAGGTGATTGGGGTTGGCTTTGACCTATGGTTGGGTGACAATAGTGATATTGTCTATGGTTAAACGAGCACATCCATCATATTCTAACAATAAACTCTATTAAGCTTGGTGAAATTTTATAACTTGTATACTTTTGATTAATTTTAGATACGAACATGCACAAAATGAACCTAGTCAACATCACAAAACCTAAAATTGGGATTACACCAATGAGAATTATGATTTTGTTAATTAAATTTACATCATCGAATCCTCGCTCCTTTGTTCTCCAAAATGATCATTACCCTTTTCCCAATTTCACACATCTTTATCTATCACACTCTTTCAATTTCTTCTTCTTGTTCCTAGAAACATTGGCATAAGTGTGACAATACTTTTCGAATATTTTGAGAATGCCCCATAGCGCTTTTCCCCCCTACTTCATCCAAAGCCCAATATCAAGGAGATCTTCCCTTTGTTGCATTAATGCTTGGAACACCATTTTTGAAGTTGGGTGAGATTCTTAAGAAAGATAGTGAGAAGTTAACATGATCTTTACTATCATCAAACTTATGCATTAGGGATTATTCCCTAACATCCCACTTTTTCATGCATCTTCACAAGGTTTGAGAGATAAAGTGAACAATCAATATCCTTATTACAAAAAACGTACTTGGTGGTATTGATGAGTAGTTTCCATCACTTTCATGTTTTGATTTGTCTTGGAAAGCTCCAAATAATAAACATCTTAACTTAAATAATAAGCAATGGATGTAGTGATGGTATATTGTCATGTTCCTAGAGGCCTATAATGTGAGTAGGGTTTTTTCATTTCTTTAATAGTATTTTGATAGAATTATCACTCTTCAATAAAGACATCAAGATATATTACAAATTATTCTTTTCTAATAAGATCTAAAATGAAGATGACTTCTATAATGCAAGTTGGGTCTCTTCATTTCTTTAATAGTATTTTGATAGAATTATCATTCTTCAACAAAGGCCTCAAGCTCTATTACAATTTATTATTTTCTAATGAGATCTAAAATGAACATGACACCCATGGTTAAGGAGGATTGGTGTGTGCTCAATATAAGAATATAAGATACACTACTCATGCATCATATGTATACATAGATTACATTCTATCTTATATAGGTGTTCACAACAATGTTTGATTTTGTGATTGTGTTTAAAGTTTTATATTGTCATTTTTAACACTTTGAAATTCCTCCAAAAAAAGTTGTAGCTCAATGGTTATGAATTATATATATATAAAGGTTATGCCTAGGCAAAAGAAACAATCAACATTTTACAAAATTTGACTCATCATTGACATAGTTCATTTCTACTAGCCTCCTATCATATAAAACATGAAAAAACATATAGATATAAGTAGCAAAACTACCATATATACTAATATATTGGCCCATAAAAAAAATACATTTAAAGTACACATTCAAGTTGCTGAATTGTTTACTGGATCTACTTCACCTCCTCCTTGGTCAGAATCATTTTTTCCAGCATGAGAGTTCCTTGATATTTGATTGTTGGATCCTGAAATGGAGTGTTGGGGATGCCCTTGCTCTGAAGTGATTGCTTTTCTGCTCTAAACTTGATTTTGTACATTGTCTTTTGTGTCCATTGGATCTACTTCACCTCCTCCTTGGTCAGAATCATTTTTTCCAGCATGAGAGTTCCTTGATATTTGATTGTTGGATCCTGAAATGGAGTGTTGGGGATGCCCTTGCTCTGAAGTGATTGCTTTTCTGCTCTAATGTATCCATCCTTTGAAGCAACCTCACTACAATATGGTCTAATTCATTTATCCGATGTCTTTCTTCCTCTCTTCCACAGAATTGCTTGAGTTCCTGTTCCAAACGATCCATTCTTTGAAGTAGTATTTCCACCGTTTTCTCCAATTCAAATGTTGTTTTCCTTTCTTGGTCAAAGCTGTCAATTCTGCAGAAGAGGATAGTGACCATATATTCGATATTGCTGAATTTGACTGCAAATTATCCCATTTGGTTCCTGGAACCCTCAAAGATATCTTTCTTCCTTCTTAATATGCGTTTTATTTCACTCCATTATAGGTCCATTGTTTGATAGTCTCTCAAATACACTCTGTCACACTTCCAGATCTTGAGACGCAAAGAACACTTAATAATTGGTCCCAATATAACCCAAGTAGGTGGATAATGATAAACTGGGTTCCGGATGGGATCAAAATTGACAACCTGAGATTGGGGCTTTTTGAATCTTTGATGTTTGAGGGATTTGAATTTAACACCCAACTAGACCTGGACTTTGATGGAATGAAAATACTAGAGACGACTAAATAAAGCAGAAGAGGGCTCAAAACTGTCAAATTGGGGTAGGGGATTAACGAGAGGGTGACCAAATAGAAACTTAGAGGTAAAATTTAGACTAGCGAAAGGGAACAAAGAAAACCCTAATACCAACTCTGAATTCTGGTAATTTCGAACACCAATTACCTTCCACAGATAAGAGAATTGACCACCGGTGCACAAATTTGAAATAAGAAAACTGAAATTGTAATGCTTAGAGGAATATTTACTACTAGGAAACATAAATGAAGAAACTCCCAATCCTATCTATGAATCCTGGTAATTTTGAAAAATAATTTCATTCCCACAGATTGGAAAATTGATCACTGAGAAGAACTTCACTAGTGCACGAATTTGAAACAGGAAGACTAAAATTGTAATGCTCATAGAGGAGCCAGGGATACCTTATAGCCAAGGAGTGATTTCCACAAGGCTGAGAATGATAGAAGAGGGAGTCTACATTGGAGGCCGTTCCAAAAATTTCCTGGCCGTTCCACCTGGCAATGTTGTCAGCAACAAATCTCAGACCCATGGCTGCCTTTCTTAAAAACCAAAATCCACACACGCTGTGACTATGAATGCAATAACTCGACTTGATCATGGAGTGTGTGAGCATCGAATGAATGACCGTGGAGCACTGTCAATTGTCCTTAGCATTTATAACCATCATTATGAGATTAATGAAGGTGATGAATCCTTAATTCTCCAGTAATTACCATAGTTCCTTTGGTTAACCTTGAACCAACATTTGCATATTTATCCACTTCCACATTAAAGTGCCATTTGATATGATAAAGAGTGATATTTTTGAAATTTTTGAGCGCATTTATGGAATGAAACATAATACCATTGTAGGTATTACCCCCGACAATATTTCTTTGAACAATTTCTCTTATGACTAGCATGGAGTCTTTGCAGATGATGAGGTTTTTAATTTTTTGGGAGAGGACCATTTTGATTATGATATAGAGAGCATAAGCCTTCGCTTTGTTGTTAGTCAACGATCCAAGACCTCTAGCATAATTGATGATTGCTTGACCTCCGAGCTTATAAATAGTCCCCCTCACACATGTCTCTCCTGGGTTGCTTCGCGAAGCTCCGTCAAAGAATAATATACTATCTGTTTGCTTAGTTTTCCATGTCTTAAAATATGTTATATCAAATATTAACATCCAATTTGGGGATTTTTGGCAGGGATTTTGAATGGAAAACTATTTAGTTCCCATGTTGAAGGTACTCGACTATCATTCTTCAATAATATCCATGGATTGGTATTTCTATTGAACTTGTAGTTTTATGTATTCTATTAGGAGGGCGCATGATTTCATTGAAGCTTGTCTTGGGTTTTTATTTACTTCTTCAAATATGCTTTTATTGCAAGCTATGTAGATGCCCCACCATACATATTTGGGTAGAGACTCCCAATATCATTTGAAAAAAGGTTTGTTCTTGAAGGTCCCGTTATAGTGGCTCCCCCAATGAAGGAAGAAATATGAGCAGGAAATAGGCTATCTTAGTCGATGACCTAACATACCTAGAGCATGATACCAAGTTTCCTTCACAAAGATGGACTCTATAAATAGATTTTTAATGGATTCTTCTTCACTTTGACATAATACATAGTAGGATGGCCCACTTATTCCTTTCTTTTTTAAATTCTAAGCTATAATATTTTTTTATGCACTAAAAGCCAACAAAAGAAATTGATCTTTGGTATTCCATCACTATGCCAAACATTTTTCCACCAACTAGATCGAGGGTGATCGTGGGATGCCTCCTCTAATGTTAGATACCCTATGTTAACTATAGAAAGCGCATATCCCCATCCTCATGCATATTTAGTTCTTTGATTTCGGGGGGCACATCCTTGCAAGGAGGAAATAAGCAAGTTAAAAAGTTGAGCAAATCGAGGAGAGAGATAGATTTCTATCCAAATTTTCCATGTGCCATCTCTAGACCAAGATGAAAAATATGCCAAGTTGCAAATGCCTTGAGATTCCAACCAGCGTTGGAGGGGAGGAAGAGGTGCCATCTTATCATGCCTCCCAAATTCCAAGATTTTGTCTACCAAAGGTTTTATGGTACAACCATTCCTGGGTATCCAATTCAAATTTTTGATAATAAGACGTCTAGAAACACGAAGCAATTTGAAGATAGGAGATCCATTGTTGACTTTTGGTTGAAGATTTGAGATTCTTCTCCTTGAACCAGTGACATATTTCTTCCATAAGACTTGTTTCCACCATTCCATGCTTCTAGTAATTAGTCTCCACAAAAGTTTGGATCCCATGGCATGATCCATAAGTTCTGGATCCCTTATTCCCAACCCATTATGACTCTTTCTATTTGTGACTTGATTCCAATTGATTGGGTGGAATTTTTGTGATTTGAATTCCCTCCCTGCCATAGAAAGGTCACGACTTTCATCGATATCGTTTTAGCTATACCTTTGGGAGCCAAAATGGAGGAGCATTTGTAAAGAGGAAGAGTAGATCAAACAGATTTGATGAGAATGACCCTCCCAACTAGATTTATCCATTGTGAGCCCCATTGAGCGAGTTTCTTGCTGATTTTTTCAATGATTTGTTGCAAGATCTGGTTATATGAGGATTTGAGAGTGATGGGGATGCCTAGGTATAGTAAGGAAGCCCGATTTTCAGCTAGAGGAAACTGAAATACCTGTGCTATGGATCTCATGATCCTTGGAGAGGTGTTCCACCCATAAAATTGGAATTTATGTTGTTTACATATCCTCCAGATGCATCAAGGAAAGAACCCAAAGTTCGTTTGAATCTTGTTACAATAATGACTGATGCACCCCTTAACAATAGAGTGTCGTCTGCAAATTCCAAGATCTCTTCACCCCTTTTGTTATCTCAAGGCTAGGAAAATTTCCAAGATCTCTTTCATGTTCCAATTTTCTTCTTAAAGTTTCAACCACTGGTGGGAAAAGAAGAGGGGAGAGAGGGAATCCTTGATTGAGTCCCTGGTTGACCTGAAAAAAATTAGAGGGTATACCATTTATTAGTGGCACAATCCAAGGGTTTCCAATGCAAGCAACCGCCCATTTGATGAAGGAAGAGTTGAACCCAAACTTCTCCATAACCTTAAAGAGAAAACTATGGCAAAGACAATCATAGGTATTGGCCATATCTAATTTTACTACCATACCTTTACCTTTTGAATAAGCATTGGAGTGAACGACATCCTATACTAGCAAAATATTGTCCATTATATTCCTATTTGCATGAAACCACCTTGGTTAGGGGAGATAATATTGGAGAGGACATTCTTTAATACAAAGGATTTTATTTTGGTTAGAATTTTGTGAGAGTAGTTGCACAGGGAAATCAACTTGAAATGAGAGAAGTAGGAAGGGTTAGTCTCTTTAGAAATTGGGGCTAGAAAAGAGGCGTTAGTACTACCTCCTAATCACAAGGTTTGATGGGAAAAATGAAGCATTCTTTTAAGGTTAGTCTTGATCAGTTCCCATAAGAAGTGATAGAAGTAAATGGAGAATCCATCTAGACAAGGGGCCTTGTTCGGTCCCAGATTCCATATGGCTGAATGTATTTCTTTTTTAGAGATAGGATGATTTAGCTCAATATTTTCCTTGTTAGTGATCATGGATGTGATATGCTCAAGCATGGTGGTTATGTTTACTTGGATTGCTTCTTCCTTTTGAGAGTATAACTCAACAAAGTGATTTTTAGATGTTGTTTTAATTTCTGAAAAATCTGTCACAACTGTGCCATCCTCGAAAGTGATTTTGGAGACATTATTCCTGCGTTTCCTTAGCTGGCTTGGTTGTGAAAAAATATGGTATTTTTATCTCGAGATTGAAGCCAAAATCTTTGAGACTTTAGACACTAAAGTTCTTCTTTCCTTTTCAGAGCATGTTGATAGTTGCATTGTAAGTTGAGATCCTCTTTTTGAAGTTGGGTTGTTATCTCTATGTTCTCTAAATCCGTTTGAAGCTTCACAAGTTTACTTTTTATCTAAATTTTTTCCGTAGAGGGATGAACAAAGAATAACTTGGCCCAACATTTTAAAGCTTGTTTGAGCAGGGATATTTTTTGCTCCCAAATACAGATCAATGTTCTAGGGATTCACGTTTTCTAGGTAGATTCAACCAAGTGCAAAATTTATTTGTGTTGGAGCCACATAGGGTTAAACTGGAAGGGGAGAGGGGAAAAGTTGGGAAGGTTTCTAGGAGATTATTTGGACTGAATGTTGCTCTTGACTTGCCACTCCTACCATGAAAGGTACTTGGGTTTCTTCCTCCATTAATTCCTATAGCTGAGACAATGATTCAAACTTGTTGGATGGTACAAAGACTACCGTTTTTGGAGGGTTTGAAACATATTTGACATGAGATTTCGAACCAACATTGGAAGGGCCCGCATCATTTGAAGGAATAGAATACTAGGCTCTATTTCCACCAAAACCCATCTTTTTGGATACCGCTTTCCATTTTTCCTCTCTTCCATTACTTGTTGCTGCTGATTTTTCCTTCTTGTAATTCTTGGAAAAATGCCCATACTCATGGAAATTTTTTCACTTGAAAGGTATTGTTCATAATCTAGTTGTTGCACATGCTCCTAGTTGTCCAAGGTGATGAAAAAAACTTTAGGGATTCCTTTCTCTAGGTCGACCTCAACACATATTCTTGCATAGGAAAAAGGATTTCCTTTGGTTCAACCTGGTCTATATATCTGCCAATAGAATTTCCAATACTTCAGAGAGCATCATCACTCCATCGGTGCAGCGGGAGATGTGGCAACCTCACCTAGACATGGATGGTAGAGGGAACATCATTTTCATGATTGAAATTTGGGTTCCATTTTTTCAGGTACATGCCTCTTGTGCCTAGAAAATATGTCCCACTTCAGAAGATTAAATCCATGTCTACCTTTAACTCAAGGAGGAAATTGAAGAAACCTATTCCACAAAAGAAATGATTCAAGGAACCTTTGACAAGGGGTTTCCAATTTTTTTTCTAGCTAGAAGGATATCGCCTTTGGAGATGGCTAAATTCCCATGAATTGATCGATTAAACCCTGATCAACTAGGGAAAAATCTTTCTATTGCGCAGTAGGAGGGAGAATGACCTTGGGCATTTCATCAAGCTTTTTCGCAAATTTAGAAGGCTAGGATTTCGAAGCCTTGACAAAGGCTGCGACCATTGCATGACAGGTAAGAGATTCATCATCAAGTGGGGTGGAGGCCCCCTCCCATCGTTGTTCGACATATTGACCAAAATTAGGGTTTCAGATCATAAGCGTGTGCTCTATATGTACCTTTAGCTGTTCATGAATTTTTATTATTAATAATGTATATATAACCTATTAAAGGGTTATATTTGAAACTAGAAAGTATGATTATTATTAAGTTTTAATGATATTTCAACTTATCTATGTGATTCTTCGTTAAATTTTAACATTTTAAATAATTGGAAGGACAATATTTAATTTAGAACTTTTTTTAAGTATGTACCTAATTTACTCTTTTTAATTGAAGTACAACTATTTTTTCAACTTTTCTCCATGGAAGGGTAGAATGAATATATACCCTTCAACTTGAAATTAAGAGTAGCCCTACAAAATTGATCATTGGTTGACATCATCATCTTGAATCCTATTGGTTCTTTTAAAGTTGATATTGATAGCACATTTTTATTTATTTATTTATTTTGAGGTCTATTTTTCACCTCAAAATTTCTTTAATGTTGTGCAAATATAGATGAGTTTACAAATGCTTGAAACTCCATTTCAATCTCTATTCCAAATCTAGGACCGTTGTACATTTTCATTAAGGATTTCTTGTATCCTTATACCACTTTGCTATCCTTATTTGGGATTTTTATTCTTTGTAGTCTTAATATACCATGATGATAATGTTTGGAGTGTAATGCATATACCAAAATGTGTAATGGTGTGGTCATTTTGTTCCACCTTTTGTAACTATATGCTTTATTTGGTTGTAGAAATTTTCTAAATTTGGCTCATTTATAATAATAACAAATATTAACTTCTCTAACTTAGTATTTATATGATTGTACACCTCTCTCTCAAAAAAGTTTATCCATGTCAAAAAAAAATTGGATCATGCACAATATTGAATTTGAAAATTTCAAAATATGCTGCCAATCATGAGATGCTTGATTCACAATCCATAAACCTTCTTAGGATCAAAGTGCTAGAAGTGAAACAAGTCTTAGCAATCTACCACTTTTAAAATAAAAAATTAAATAAATAATCAAAATAAAAAATAAAGTAACTCACATAAATCATAATTGTAGGGTATGGACAAGAATTCAAACTTACTAAACTATAAACATATGTCACAAAAGATGGAAAAATTAGTCATGAATATTTGGATGTCCTTCACCTCCTCATAAACCTTGTTGATCTAATCACATTTTGGCCATTGTCGCAAGCATAAGATTAATAAATATTTAACACATAGGGTCCAAAATAAGTGAACATAAATTTGCTCTTCTCAATAAACTGTGCGACTTATAGTGTTTGTGATGAATTGGGCAATATAGTGCATCCTCATCTATTTAATTGTTTCAATAATAATATTGGAAATGACAATTACATTTTTTCTCCTTTGCTTTCTATCAACAAATTTGAGAAATTATTACTTTTTTCTCCTTTACTCCACATCAACAAATCTAAGAAATATTTACCTGAAACAACATTAGTCAATGGGTGGTTTCTTTGGTCATCCACCCATCATAAATAATGAATACCTTTTTTTCTACTCAAGAATTTCGAATTAATTGTAATTATCAGTGTAAGTATTATTAAATTGATTATGATTATCACTTATTGTTTTTTTTTGAATATTCCACAATACAATACATCACAACAAATTTGAATATACTATTGCAAACAAAAAAAATTAGATTGTACTCAATTGCATAGTGATTACTTATGGTTAGCTTTAATATTAGAAGCATACCATTTACATTATGAAAGATAATGGAGATAATAACATAAAAGATATAATAATAGAAATATCATACCATTAAGACGAAGCTATACTATCGAATAAATCCCTGAGATAAAAACTCCAACAAAATCTGATCAATCTGAATGAGCAGGGGGTCGATCTTCTCAATTATCTCTTTAGTTTTGGAATCCCCATAGCTCCGTTCTGCATTAAGTTACAACTGCAATTCCACCATTTTCTCTTTAATCTGTAAGAGAGAAGTATGGAATCTCTGATATCTTCGTGTGTCATCTCTGTGAAGCATTGCGGGGTTCATCCAGTGGGGCTGACACTTGCGACTACAAAGGCATTGCGAGGTTCATCTATGTGATAGGGTGGGCAATGTGACTCTAAGCTTCAACATTATCAGCCCAACGGCAAGGTGGTGTTCCATATTCGCTGCTGAGTGTGAGCAGTAATAAATTGCACAATGTCCAAGTTCTGCTAACATATATCTGCAACATTTCCTGGCCGTAGTCATATCAAGCCTGGGCATCAATTATCTCAAGGGCAGTCTCATTATCCATACGAATTTTGGAAGGGGTACTCTGAAATTTGGTGGGAGTAGAAGATTAATCCTTGTAATGCCCGACTGTCCCTGGAGTTGCTTAAGCGCAAACGCTAGCTCTATATTTTCTGGCATAAACTATCCTTGGG
The DNA here is from genome assembly GCA_000966675.3 of Picea glauca. Taxonomy (NCBI): domain Eukaryota; kingdom Viridiplantae; phylum Streptophyta; class Pinopsida; order Pinales; family Pinaceae; genus Picea; species Picea glauca. The sequence goes on along the minus strand of JZKD02S0318391.1, from coordinate 67,838 downwards.
ACACAACTTGCATTTCTTCATCATCAACGTAAGCATCTACTGTATTTATTTATTTATAAATCTAGAGGAATCTGTTACTTACTATACATAATTACTTGGGCGATGCACATGTTTAAATTCAGCTGGCTGCCACCGTAATCCCTAAGCTAGTGCCAACAACCCACAAGCTAGCGACTACCAATATTTCTTATTTATTTATTTTCTTCTTCAATGGGTCCTCACCATTGGTGACATCAAAACTGTGTAGACCTTGGTCCATAGGTGCGACAGACTTGTGAGCGGGCTCCACCAAATCACGACTTGGAGGAGGAGTTTCTTAAGCATGGTTGGCTCCTTTGTTATAGGAAGGATTATCTGCATTTGCAGTCTCATGCACCTCTCATTGCATTAGAGTGGCACAGAGTCAAAGGATTAGCTCATGATCATCCAAGATGTCAATAATTTGGCTAGGATTGGAGGAATCCTACAGTATGGATGCAATAATTTTCTGGATTGTACTTGGAAGGTTAGTAATCTCTAGAGGTGATGTTTCTGCCACATAAGAACTCCATATGTCTACTACAATGGGTAAAAGCTTTAGTGGGTGAACAAATGGGTGGCATGACTATTGTGGTTTTGTTGACACTATCCTACTTGAGATGCTAGGTGGCTATAAGTAGGAGGACAAATGAGCGAAGTGGCTCAAAACAGAAGAACATGAATGACGCATTAAGAGCAGGGCTCTCTCGATAAAAGAAGGAGATAATAACACTAAGTTTTTTCTTCAGTTTTCAAACTATCGAAGAAACCTCAACACAATTTGGGAAATCAAGGACGAAGAAGGAAATGTGGCAGTATATTTTGAGGACAAGGAAAATCTTGGAGTAAAATTTTCTAGTAATCTCTTTTCTTCCCCCCTTGGTTTTCCTATCCAAGAAATCATGGAGGTAGTGGGAAAATTCCATAACGTGTTTTATGAAGAAGTCAATTTATCCCTGGAGGAAGATGTTACAGAACTAGAACTAAGGGCATCACTGTTCTCTATGAAAAATGGAAAAATCCTAGGCCCAGATGGTGTCACGGTGGAATTCTTTAAGGATTTCTATGACCACTTGAAGAACGATTTATTATTGGTGGTAAGAGAATCACAAAATGAAGGAAGAATTCATGGTCCTCTCAATGCCACCTTCCTGTGCCTTATCCCCAAAAAACAATGCCCCTCCTCCTTTGAAGATTATAGAACAATTGTATGCTGCAATGTTATCTACAAATTAATATCTAAGATTATATCTAGAAGACTACGATTGATGCTAGGTGCTTTCATAGGGGAAGAAAAATTTGGTTTCCTTCACAATAGGCAGATTCATGACATAGGTTCCAATGGACAAGAAGTGCTCCACTCTGTCAAAAAAATGAAATCTTAAGGAAGCCATCCTAAATTTGGACCTTTCCAAAGCCTATGACTGGGAAAAATGGACCTTTCTGCGACTGGTCCTACTCCAAATGGGCATGTGAATTAAAGTGGTTAATTTTGATTATGGGGTGCGTTCAAAGTGCCTCCTTTGTCGTCCTTATCAATGGAGCCCCGTCCTATTTCTTCAAAGCATCTAGAGGTATCTGAAAAGGTTTTCCCCTTTCTCCCTTCTTATTCCTGATTGTTTCAGAAGCATTTAGCATATTGATAAAGGAGGCCCAATTCAATGTCCTTTTGCAAGGAATCATAGTTTGAGAATCTGAATCAGTGACTCATTTGTTATTCGTAGTTTGCAGTTTTTTTGGTTCTCAGAGGAACTTGAATTCTTTCAAAACTATTTTAAACATCTTCTGTAGTGCAACAGGAATGCAAGTAAACATGGAAAAATCCTTTCCAATTCTTAATCATTGTGTGACAATAGAAGAGTTATCCGTCGTCAGCTCCTTTCCCGCCCAAAGGAAAACTCTTTCTGAAGGATTCAAGTACATGGGCTTCAACTTAAAACCAGACAATTATAGGAAAGAAGACTGGAGCTGGCTAATTAGAAAATTTGAGGCCCAAATAGCCATTTGGGTCAATAGACTCCTATCAAGAGGTGGAAGACTAGTGCTAATTAAAGAAGTCCTAGAAGGTATTCTCGTCTATTGGAACTCTATAGATGCAATTCCTAAAGGAATTTTAGATCATATTCGTTGTATAAGATTTCACTTTTCATGGGTGGGACATAACTCCCCTGGAGGCACTCATCTGACCAGTTGGAATTCAATCGCTGTACCTAAAGATATAGGCGGATGGGGTTTAAAGAAAATTTGTCTTTTTTCTCGAGCCCTAGCAGGAAGGAACCTCTGGAGAATAACCCTAGGCAACTTTCTATGGGTAAGAGTCATGAACTCCAAATACTTTCCCACATTATCCATTTCAGGGTGGTTTCGAGAGCTTCTAAAGTCTTCCAAAGGTTCAATTGTTTGGAAAGATCTTGTGGAAGCCTCCCTCCTAGTTGGTAACTGGACAATTTGGCATATTGGAAGCGGGGAAAAGGTGAGACTGGGGAAGACCCGTGGTTGGGAGCCGGAAACAACTACAAACTCTCTCCTCCCCTACTCCTTTTTCTCAAAAATAAAAAATCTTCGGTTCTTGAGTGATTTAAACACTGGTTTTCCCCAGATTCAAGGGAGATTGGGGTGGAAGAGATACGATATATCCCTAAATTAGTGTGAGATGAATGGAACTCCTATATATCCCTCTTATGCAAAAATTTCATATCCCTTGACAGAGACTCAGATGACTCCCTTTGTTGGTCAAAACCCCCTCAAATCAAAACAAATCTTAACTAGAAGATAACACTGTGTTTCATCCGAAATGGTGGTGGAAGCCCCTTTGGAAGCTCAAAGCTCCTCCTAGATGAAAATTGACGCTATGGATTGCACTAAACAACAAATTGTTAACTTGGGACAACTTTCTTAGACGAGGATGGTGTGGTCCTAACTAATGTTCTCTTTGCAAAGAAAATCAAGAAATCATTACTCATCTCTTTATCTCTTATTCTTCTGCATTGATGGTTGTGCAATTTTTAAAAGAACCACTGAAATCCAAGGCTAATTGGAACCAGGGCTCTGTAGAGGATTGTTTTAGATCTTGGGTCCAAGATAGATCAATATCCTTGTATGCAGGTCTCCGAGCATCATGATCTCCAACATATGGTGGGCCAAAAATAATTTTGTATTTAAAGACAAGTTTGTGCCGCCTCAGGTCACTGTGATAATCTCACTTAGTCAGGCTGAAGAGTTCAAGGTAGAACTAAGGGCAAGTAAAACCCAGAGAATGATCCCACCACCCATTGATTACACCATCCCGTGGGGCTTCTTCGATCGAGCGAGTCAAGGACACCCCCCAACCCGTGGGGCTTCTTCGATCGAGCGAGTCAAGGATACCCCCCAACCCGTGGGGCTTCTTCGATCGAGCGAGTCAAGGACACCCCCCAACCCGTGGAGTGGGGGTGGTTCTATTCATTAGTCACAACCATTATATTCACATCAGATATGTGCCAGGGGGGCATAACAAATAATAGAGTGAAACACAAAATAGAGCGAAACTTATAACGCTATGGACCGTCCTAGAAACTGTTTTTTTTTTCTTTTTGTCAAAGCTACAAGTTTTCGGTGAGTCCAAGTTGGTGATAGATTGGGAAAGAGGTATTAATAATATTCAAAACTCCATATTAGCCTCTTTGCTAAGAGATACCAAGCTCACGTTTAGAGACTTTGAATGACTTTCCTTCCAACACATTATGAGGGAACTCAATTTGAAAGCAGATGAACTCTCAAAGAAAGCATTGCAATTGCAAAAATGGGCTTTCGATTTTTATGAGTTTTTTGAAGGAACAAAAACCAAAGCTATTGCATTTCGTCTCTGAAGAAGTTTTACTTTTTGAAAGGCTATAAATGTTTTTGAACAATTTGAACATACTGTAGTAGTTTTTTGAAAAAGCCTTTATAGATCAGTTTTGATATAATGAAATGTATTAATAGTATAGTTCCTGCACGAAAGACTGTAACATATATTATCTCCTATGAATATAAAAGTTTTTTTTTTCTCAAAAAAAAACAACTTTTAAAAAAAAATAAATTTTAAGATTACTTTTATATATATATATATATATATATATATATATATATATATATAAGTAAGTACATAATCACAAAAAAATAAAAATTTACAAAACAAAATAAAGATTCTGATATAAATTAAGATGGTGATATAATGTAACAACAATCTATTTGGAATTGTTTTATTATTTTCATCTTTCTTATTTTTCATTATTAATATATAATTATATAATTTTATTTTTTAAATTGTAAATTTGTATTATTGAAATTGTTGTTTTTAATATAAAAATAGATTTAATGTTCTCTAATACCCTTAAAACAACTTGATTTTATAAGATTAACCATTAATATTAATATTTTTGCAATTCTATTATTTTAAAATAATTATTATCAAATTTCAAATAAAAATATCAATTTCCTTCCATTATTTTGGGTGGTGGAAGAAAACCATTCTTAAAATATTTAGAATAAACCATTTATGCATCTATCCTAGCACCATAATGAGGCGGTAGCATCGATGTGAGTATAGTTGGTGTAAAATGCCACGTGTAATTTTTCTTGATGAAGAGACGCGCGTGATTTTATTATGTAGTTTGTCCATCACATTTTTTCCGTTAAAATAAAGGTTTACATGTCCTTAATTAAAAAAATCCATGGGAGCGTGTGATAATTAAAACACACGTACATAGCTATTAACAATATATGAAAAGATACCTGGAAAAGACGTGTCTATGATTTATGTTTATAATTTTTGGCAATCACGTGTTTTCTATGTTTTTCATTCGCGTCTGTAACATAAAACGTGTGTAAATTTTGATTTATATAAAAGTTGTTTAGCCAATAAAGTAATAATTAAATTACATGGAATGGTTTATATATATCTTTTCCCAAAAAGATGACGTCATCTTTTACAAAGTGTGGATGGAAACCACGTCATCTTCTATTATCGTGTTGCGAAGCCGGTGACAAAATCTAATGTGGATGGGATGGCCACACCGAGTAGAACAAAGAACGTGTTGCGAAGCACGTGACAAAATCTTAGCACGGCCTTTCGAAGGGTCATCACGCCACGTGCTCATTYATCACAACCTAGACAATCCCGTGGGCAATGGACTCTGCCGTTAAAGTAGTCACCCGCGAACAAAATTACAAAACTGTAACATTCATTACATTTTACTGTACYCACCGTCCAGGGTCGCAATCCATTCAGTGGTAGGATGCTTATACCCGAAAGAGACGGTCTGTGCAGACCAGGTGATGAAAAATCCAAAAAGAGACGGTCTGCGCAGACCAGGTGAYGAAAGAATGAGATCAAAATAGCGAGTGGGGATGTATTGGGCAGATTAATTCCCCTYGGGRAAAAAAACAATAATTGGCTTTCGCGACTTGTACAAGTTTAATTGATTCGGCTCTTTCTGTAAAATGATGGAACAATCGGCTAATTCGACGATTTGATTTGAATTGAGGATGAGGACAAATACTGATTCATTGACGTCGAAACTGATCAGAAAAGAATTAGTACTGTAACGGATGCAAACATGACAAGAAGTTGAAATGATGCTGATACGCAGAACCCGCACAGGATTTTGTATATCGCGTTTGTTTCATGTTGGGAGACGATAACGTCATTCACGATTATAATTTTATACGAATTGAGAGCGCAGAAGGACATAATCTTTGCATCCGGGATTCCAGAGAACAAGTTTAAAAAACTTTGCCATAATCTAGCTAACAATTTGAATCTGTATATTGCATATTCTATCTGTAACCAATACAATTGATCTTTATTCGTTATCTATGATAGCAAAAAACCATTGTAACTATGGTCATTATATCTCCCTATGTACAAAATGTTTGAAACTTCAAATCGACTGACACAACTGTGATTCTGTTACAATAAAAAAATGAACCAGAAATTATAACTCATGGAAAATCTGACGGTGCCGTAGTTCGGAGAGAATTAGGGGCATGATCTGACTGGCCCATTATGGCGCTGGGGCTCCAAAAAGACTGCTCAATCGACGTTGTTTCGATGCCTGATGAATTAACTACCAATTCAGATGGTCGTTGACGTTGGCGCAGCAGGCCTACTGAATCAAAATACCGTACTTGATCGTTATACAAACTAGATGAATTGATTCCCTGGGGATTGGTTGTAAGCACGTTCAATGCCGAGGACGTCGTGGGATCGAATTGATCTCCAAACAAAGTACTGCTGCTGTTGCCTGCTAATTCCATATGATCCATTGCCTGTTGTGTTCCCAAGTTTATGCCCGCTTGCTGAGGCAGGCCATTAATGTTCCATGCATTAATCCAAGTTGATGAAAGCGGGTTGTCCATGTTGCAGACTAGATTGTATGGAGAGGGGAATGGAGGAAGGGCCTGTTGGGAAGACGCCTCGGAGAGCCTTGGGAATTTAGATGGAGTAACTCGCCCAGATGTGTCCAGGGGATTTAAGTAGGAGACATGACCTGATCGTGGAAAATTGAAGGAGTGTGAGCTCAAAAACGTAGAAGGTGGCCTCATGGAGTCGAGATCTGCAGGAACTAGAGAAGTTTTCATGAAAGCTGGGAACTTGTTTATACAGGAGGTTCCCGTAATGGCTTGAGCTGGATGGGACGTCGTCACTGAAACAACATCGCTTTCAGAGTGAAGATCATTGAAGGCTTGATTCCGAGCAATTGCTTCATCAGGGAAGTTTAGTTTGGCTCTAGCCCCTCTGAACTTGATTGCAGCTGTATCATATGCTCTCGCAGCATCTTCCGCAGTATCGAAAGTCCCAAGCCACACTCTGGCAGCTCTTTTGGGGTCCCTGATTTCTGAAGCCCATTTGCCCCACGGCCTCTGTCTCACCCCTCGGTATCTTTTCTTCTTTGTACACCCCGAATCCAGGCTTTGCGGACTGGGACCAGTGCTACCGCAATGTTCTTCAGATTTTGTTTCTGCATTCATCCCAGCCTCGCCTGCAACAGCATTATGTAACTAAGATGCACATATAATATAGGTAATCTCCTCCTCAAACATAAAATCATAACATGAGATTCTGCATGACTAGATATTAATGTATATATCATTCTAAGAAACTTTCACTGGCTAGGACTCTTAAATGAAGCGAATGAGATTCAGTTACCTGAATCCGGTGTCGTCCTGCTATTTTCGTTGGCAACTCCACAGCCCTCATCGAGTTTCGTCTTGGAAAAAGTAGAGGAATGGCAGCTTATAGTCTCTGCGCTATTGTTAGTGGACGAGAAAGCTGTAATGTTAATATCCTCATGCGCCTGCGCTTCAACTTCTGCTGATCTAGACCTCTTGGACCCACTGGTATTTATATCATGGCTGAAACAGTAGATATTTTCCCAGTCCCCGGGCCCCTTCGAATCTGTCCGCGTCTGTATTAAATCATCCCCTCTAGCAGATCCTTCTCCCCTTCCAACGTAAGAAAGCGCAGAAACAATCATAGACATTTCTTCCTCTGGGCTAAATCCGCGCCTAAATCCTGCAATCCTCTCATACCCATTTGGGATGCACTGATCATCTGAATTTTGGCCATTGATCTCCATTAATGGTGCCTTTTCCTTTCTGCTTCCAGTTCTCTCTCTGGAGTCTGCTATGGCTTCCCCCTTTTTGCGCATTTCCAATAAAAATATCCAAAGACTAGTTTCTCTTTTTATCACTATTGAAATCCAGTCGCTGATAAGCCCACAGAAATTCAAGCCGATTTCTGCTCGACGGGTTCTCTGAATCTCTAAGAATAAGGCGCTCAGTTCTGTGCTCCGATTATTGTATTTGGGTAACTTGACCACTGTATATAAATCAGCCCTCCCGGTATCAATTCTTTGAAGGAAATCCTGGAACTTTCGATTCCGGGTCTGCGCCATGGTGGCATCCACTTTAATTTGAGATGCACGTGGCGATTCGCTGACAGTCGGCATATAGTATAATGGCTACGATCGACCGACCCCACCCGGCGCGTTAACGAATAAGAATTCGGTGCTCCTCCCTCGTGTTTTAATTTGTCCGTATCCGAGTTGAAATAAATCTTGCGCTGATTTTGCTGACGTGGGAATATATGAACCGTAGATCTGTGGGCCGGTGCACCGCTTGTCAGATCGATAGGTGGGAATTCGATCTCACTTCCGGTTAAAATGAGAGCGGACAGTTGTTGGTTGACTAATAAGTGGTCAACCACAATCGTCACCCGAAACACGTTGGTCTGTGTAAAAGGCTGAGGACGTCACTGTCAGTCGGTTAGATTGACAGTTGGATAATAGAGGATGCACCTACCAAACGGGGTGGACTCTTTTTGGACACCCATACTTATTTGATCTCTCACATTCTACGGAACCTGAGAATGATGGGGAAGATTGGATAAATGACCAAGTGACAAGATTAGTGTTGAAGATCATGATGGGGAAGATTGGATAAATGACCAAGTGACAAGATTAGCGTTGAAGATCTAGAAGGTCTAAACACAAATTTCATATTGAGGAGGATATTTGAAGATGAAATGAATGTAAACCAAAGGAGTCGGTGTCCATCAACTAATACCATTGTATTCATTTGGAGGGTTATGGAAAAAGATTGATTAGGATTGAGATAACATTTTTAATTATTTTATAATGTTAAGAATTAACTCATCACAAAGTAAATAAATTACAAAGTAAATAAATTATAAATTCAAGAAATTAATAATGAACATATTTTTAATTTAAAATTCCGTAAGATCTATACAAGTATATATTTAAAGGATATTATTTGTAATTATGTTATTGTTATTCAAGATAAAGATTGTTCACTTTTTCTCTCAACCTAAGAAAAATACATGCTAGAGTAGATGTTAGAGTACAATTCCTAATGCATGGATCTCATCCCATAACAACAATCATGTTGTATTCTCCATTGTTTGCTTAAGAATTTCACCCAAGGATTAAAAATGTTATTACAAGCATTAATTTGTAAATGATCATTTCATAGATCTTGTGCTTAAGGCACATAGAAAGAGAGCTATGGAGCATTCTCAAAATATTTAACATGGGAAGTATTGTCACATTGATATCAATGTTGCTAGAAATAATAAGAAAAAATTGAAAGAGTGAGATAAATAAATATGTGTAGATTAAGGAAAGTGGAATGATCAATTTAGAGAACAAAGAAGTGTCGGTTTAATGATACAAAAAGTTGAAGATAATGATTTGTTCACTTTATTTTTCAACCATGCAAAGATACATGCTAGAGTAGATGTTAGAGTATAATTCATAATGCATAAATCTCATCTCATAATAACAATTATGTTGCATTCTCCATTGCTTGCTTAAGAATCTCACCCAAGGATTAAAAATGTTCTTGCAAGCATTAATTTTGTAAATGATACATTTCATAGTTCTTGTGTTTGAGGCATAGGGAAAGAGAGCTATGAGACATTCTCAAAATATTTAACATAAGAAGTGTTGTCACATTGATACCAATTTTTCTAGAAATAATAAGAAAAAATTGAAAGAGTCTGATAAATAAAGATGCGTAGATTCAAGGAAAGTCAAATGACTAGTTTAGAGAACAAAGAAGTGTGGGTTTAATGATACAAAAATTTGAATGCATAAAATCAAATTTCTCCCTATTGTAATCCCGATTTTAGGTTTTATGATGTTGACAAGGTTATTTTTGTGTGGGTTCATATCTAAACTTAATCAATAACATACAAGTTTAAAAACGAATGCATAGAATCCTAAATCTCTGTGTTGTAATCTCAATTTTAGGTTTTGTGATGTTGACAAGGTTCATTTTGTGTAGGTTCATCTCTAAAATTAATCAAGAACATACAACTTAGAAAATTGAATGCATAGAATCACAATCCTCAATGTCATAATCCTAATTTTAGGTTTTGTGATGCCGTCAAGGTTCATTTTATGTAGGTTCATATCTAAACTTAATCAATATCATACAAGTTAAAATTTTTCATTGAGCTTAATAGAGTTTTTTGTCCCAAATAAAACCATTAACACAACTCTATGTAAAATAAAGCAAAATATGCATTATATTTACAATGAGCTTGAGCAAACATATAAAAGATCAGTGGATTCTTCAGAGATTTACATTCAAGTATCAATTATATGTTTTGTTACCATTAAGTATCTATTGCAATAATGCGGATGCGATGAATTAGATAGTAAGTGGTCGAAAGATCAACATCGAATTTTCTCAAATAATAATCAACAATAACCATGTCATAATTGATAAAATATAGACTCATAACATTACCAATTCAACAAAATAACTATGAAAGTACATGTTAGATATATTTAGAGAGATGAAACATGTGAAGATGAAAAAGAGACGACCTCATTTCCTTGGATTCGCTCAATGTCTATTCTTTACTCTTTAAAACGATCATTGAGCCACATATTTGCAATTAATATTATCTAAAAAGTTTCCAATGCCATTGCAGTTTACACACATAACCCATGACTAATTGTTTTGGTGTTTTCCCAAGATCAAAGGAAAATATAATAAATTGAATGACATTATGGCGAGGGTGGGATCCGGGCACAAGAACTATGGACAATGAATATAATGCCAATTCTAATATCGACACAGATAGACAATGCTCCTAACACATGGATTCAAGTGGGCATTTAGAAAGACGAGGTTTCCAAGCTTAGAATCTTTCATTAAGTGACACTTAATTTAATGGTGGATATGCCAATATGGTGGTAGGATTATGTGTGTGTGTTTTGTGGGCATGAGCTATATGATGGATTTAAAGTCATGAAAGGGTACATTGTATCAAGGAACAAAAGAAAGCCAACTAGAACAAAGATGATTTTAGTCTTTAGATGTCAAAGGCAAGTAGTGAGTGTTAAACCTTGATCATGATTCACATCCATCATTATCTAACATCAAAGATACAATTATCATTGGACATCCAGAAACTGGACGTTAAAACAATGATAGATTATTGCAAATGTAACACTTATTTTGAAATTTTACAATATTTATTGTCTTTTATAAATTACAAAAATAAATTTTGACCACTACTTGCACTAAGAGAATGGGTTTCAAATTACCAAATTTGATATTTAAATCAATACTCATACTCATATCGAGATGGAAGAAGTTGATATTTTTTTTATAAAAAATTGTAATTGAATCGTTAAAACTTCATTTTTTAAAAATGGAAATTAAATTGAGAATAATTAATAATGAAATGAAATGATGATTAAACAAATTGATGCTAAAAAGTGTGGCATGAGCATGATAGATTGGAGTATCGATTTGGTGATGTTGAAGGTACATATAAATGACCATGTTGCGTTCACACTATATGACACGTGAGAGCCAAGCAGCGGTTACGCTTTTTCGGAGTTGAGCACGTGGAAGAGTAAGTCCGCTTAAGTGGTGATGAAATTCTGTTTTGTACATTAAACATGTGAAGAACATTGTTTCCATATCCATTTTAAAGATGTGCATCCTACGCAAAGCTAATCTTATTCTTTGAGTGGAAAATATTAATGAAAGAAGCGAGGATGCTACATGAGGGGAGTGATAAAAAAAATGGAGAATATGTATTTTTAGTGGATTAGAGAGCAAGTTAGGAATATAGACAGATCTCGTGATAGAGGAGAGGGGGACAAGGGCATTTTGAGGATGACAATTTTGTATGATTTTGAATACCCTTCATTATCTTGGTTAAACAACAACATTTAGTTATTATAAATATCTAAAAAACAAACAAACATGTCATCTTTGCTAAACAACAACACTTAGTTATTATAAACATCTAAAAAACAAACAAACATATCATTTTTGCTAAACAACACATTTTGAGGATGACATTTTATATGATTTTGAATATCCTACATCATCTTTGCTAAACAACAACACTTAGTTATTATAAACATCTAAAAAACAAACAAACATATCATTTTTGCTAAACAACAATACTTAATTATTATAAACATCTAAAAAAACATGTCACTATCATCTGAGACAATTGTTAATAACAAACAACACTTAGTTATTATAAATATCTAAAAAAACATGTCACTATCATCTCAGACAATTGTTAATAACAAATTACCATAGATACATTTTGATAAAATTAATCTATGTTTTACTTCCACTCCGTTAGCATACCCATTGATTTAATCCTTGTTGGGCATCCCCTCCATTAGCATATTCAAATTGATTGATTTAATACTCGTTTTACGTCCCTTTCATTACCTTCCATTAGCAATAACATGCCTAATAGATGAAGTTTAAAGACCAAAAAACATAGTTAATAATGTAAATAACATAATAGAAATATTCATTAATATGGTAGCAGATAAATATGACATTGTTTTTTCAACTTAATAATTGAAATAAGGGTTAAAAGTTTATGTAAGAATACCAAATTCTTGTTTTGTTCAAAATATAAGGAAGAGATGGAACAAGTTGAGGTAAGATTTTTTCTAATACATGGAAAATGATGGGATACAATTTGACAAGATGATAGGATATAATTTGGTTTTATTTTGATTTGGTTTTAATTCTTAAATTCTAAAACATTTAAAATTTAACAAGTCCAAATTTAAACACACATATATCAGATCATCACATAAATTCACATATATTTATAAATGACCATCATTAATTGAAATATTTATAAATTGCATCCTTTAATGAATGCATCATAATTTAAAATACATATTGAAGGAATTTAATTAAACTTCCTAAAAACCCTCTTAATATTACTCTTACTTGCATTAAAGTTTATACAAACAAAATGTTTCATTACCTGAACAACTTCATTAAAATGGATTGATGCGTGAATCTATACCTCTGAGTATGTACGATTTAATTATAACGGAAGAAGGTTCATCAAAGATGGAAATTACATTTTTTTACTTAATTAAACGGTTTAAGTATCATAATATGTTACATGTAGACAAAGGTATGCTTTTACTTAACTAAGACAAATATGTTAATGATGATATCAAAGGGTTGACAATGATAGTATCTCAAGGTTGAGTGGATAGAAATTATGTGAAAGAAAGGCAAAGAGGAAGAGAGGAGAAAAGAAGAGATGAGAAAGTGTAAATTTTTTAAAGTAAAATATTTTTATTTAAATTAATTAATTTTTTATATTGAATTATTTAAAAAGGTATAAATTTAATGTGGATTGTAAATTATAAATAATAAATGTTTAAAAATATGAAGACAATATTTCATATTTTATAGACTAAGTTTTAAAATCATTTATGTATTTGGAATAATATCAGTTTAGATTTATTATAATATTGAATTTATCAAGCATTAAAAAAGTTCAAATATTTCAAGGTGCAAACCTTTCGTCAAGTTTTTACATTGTTTAAAAGGTTTTCACCTTAAGGGATTCAATTCATATCGGTGCTTGATAATTTCAAGTTAACATTGATCTATATTGGTTTTATTTTAATTAATTCAATGTGAAAATATTAGTTTTTTTTTATTAGCATAAGCATTACAAGAAGGACGATATGGTCAAGATGGATATATGTTACAATATCCTCATACTGGATTGTAGAATGTGTCTCTTGCCACAACAAAAAGGGGCATTAGGAACCTCATTAACATGAACTTCAAGGAAATCATAGTGATCCAGGTGGATATCGATGGCCACCCACCTTTTCCAACTGGCTCAAAATAGTTTTCTAGCAATTTTGATAATTTACTATTTGTAGCAGTTTTTCACTTTCGGAGTCGTTTTGAGGCCCTAAATGATGTTTTTTGGGAAAACGGGTTGCAATATAAAAGTTCCTTTGATATTGTCCCAAAAATTAATCTCTTCGATGATACCTTTCTAAAGGGCTATCATATGCCTAAAACGGAGGCCGTGTGCAAAAGTTACGACCCCGAAAAGTTGATGTACTAACTTACCTAAACGTGGCCCACATGACTTTTGGCGCTTTATCTCCTAGGGTTAGGTTTTTGGATGTCTAGGGTTTTTGAAATTCTTGTTTATTGTAAGAAGACCTTCAAAGCCTCATTGGAATGATCTTCTTGCGAATGAGCGCAACTGTCACATCTTTTCTCAGAGATAAGCCGCCACCATTCCAACAAGCTTGTTTCCGCTGCATTTTACAGTTTCAGCTTATTTCCTTATTGAATAGAAAACTGATTTTACTGTATCTCTATTATTTTGTGTTAAGCACCTGCTAATAATTTGTAGTCATTTCGTTCTACTCATAAATCCGAATTAGTGGTATTAGAGCGGTTTTCTCCTCATCATCTTAATGCATGTCCCCAATGAGGTCGGAGTAGAAAGAGTTGGGTTTCGAGCTCGTTTCTCTTGAGGAAAAAATCTCTCACATGCCCAAGCGACCTCTCATGGAAGCAGAAAATAAAGATGATGGGACAGGAGATCCTTTCAAGCTGTTGATTGAGGAAGCCCTCACGCAACAGAGGAACGAGATGATGGATAGTTTCGCGCAAATCCTTCGACGACTACCAACATGAGACGCATCTTCTTTGAGCAGAGACACTGCCCCCTTCAAGGTACAAATAAACTTCGATATTCCTATATTTGAAGGTCAGATAGACACAGATGTTGTAGACAAGTGGTTGAATCTACTAGAAGGGTGTTTTTCTGTCCATAACTTTTCGAATAGAGAAAATATTACTTTTGCGCTCCCCAAAGCCATTCCCCATGTCAAAGATTGGTGGGAAACTTTCTGTGAGCAAAAGGAAATAAAGGAACCCTCATTATTTACAGTCACAATCACCTGGGAATCCTTCAGGGATGATATTAAGGAACAATACTACCCTGTCGGAAGTTACGATGACTTGTATACCAAATGGACTACACTGCGGCAAGAAAGAGACCAAGCAGTGCCAGATTTCACAAATATCTTCCATACCTTGCACACCAAGATGGGTATCAAAGATTCAGAGCGACATATGGTGCTCAAGTATCGCGGTGCTCCACATAGATACATCTAGACTGAAATGGAATTTCTGGACATCTCATCCTTGGGCACGACCTACCGATATGCCATCAAAATCGAGTAGAAGCTCAAACAAACAACGCGACAATTTGGGCCTGGGAACCCCTCACAGAAAAAGCCAGGAAAGGGTGGCCCCAACCCATAGAACAAAGGACAGAGCAAAGATGGACAGTATCAAGACAACCAGTCCAAGCCACAAGCAAAGAAGGACACCAAAAAGACAAAGAAAGATACCGGGAAGTGGTGCGACTTCCATAAGATCCCTTGGCATAACACTGCTAATTGTTGCTCAAAGTAGTTGTTGGTGACCGAAGTGAAAGCCTTTGAATCAGATGCGGGTTCTGACTCTGAGCCAGAACCAGAAAGGGGAAGACAGATCATTGACGCGGAACCCAATGCCACTGTTGTTTCCACCAAGCTCTAGCCTGGTGAATCGGACGAGACGGAAGAAGGAGAACGCCTCTTCCATTCATAGATGTGGGTAAAAGGAATCCCGTTGCACTTCATCGTTGATAGCAGTAGCCAGAAGAAACCCATCTCAACAGAGGTCATCAAGTGGTTGGCCCTGCCAACAATGCTGCACCCACAACCCTACACCATTGGATGGCTCTGCCAAGGAAGCGATCTCCGCGCCAGCCAACAGTGTCGACTGTCGTACGACATCAAGCCCTTCAAAGATGAGGCATTGTGTGATGTTGCTCCTCTTGAATTTTGTGATGTTCTTTTGGGCGAATCTTATTTATGGAAATGTCATGCTGTATATGAGTCTAGGCCTTGTAGTGTTATTATTACTTTGAACAGGAAATTGTACACGATACTCGAGGCAGTCCCATCTAGTGCTATTTCCTTGATATATGCTAAGAAATGAAAGAAGGTCATCTCTCAGACAAGGAAGTTTGTCTTCTTCGTGATTCGCTCTCAAAATAAATGAAAGATCACAACCACATCTAGGGTCTCTGCGACCGACCTCTCCACACAACATAAGCAAGTAGATAAGGTCATGGAAGAATACTCAGATATCTTCTCCTCACCTACTGGGGTACCTCTGCACTGCCAGGTCAAGCACCCCATCGATCTGACCCCCGGTGCACCGTTTCCCAATGGGCCACTCTATCATCGCTATTTGTTAGAGAATGAGGAGATTAAGCGACAGATCCAAGAACTACTCCACAAGGGGCACATCCGTCCCAGCTCATCACCTTGCAAGAGCCCAATCATTCTGGTACAGAAGAAAGATGGAACCTGATGACTCTGCATTGATTATCGGGCTCTGAATAAAATCATAGTAAAAATACGATACCCGATTCCCCGAATCGATGACCTCCTTGATCAACTCATGGGGGCCAAATATTTCAATAAGATTGATCTGAAGTCTGGCTACCACCAGGTCTTGATAGAACAAACAGATGTATGGAAGAAATTTTTGAATGGTTGGTCATGCCCTTTGGTTTGACAAATTCTCCAACCACTTTCATGAGGATGGTGGACGATATCCTGTGACCATTCACCAATACTTTTGTAGTGGTGTATCTGGATGACATTCTCATTTACAACAAGACTTGGGCTGAACACTTGCAACATCTTCAACAGGTTCTATACACCCTGCGGTAGCACAAGCTATACTCCAACTTGGAAAAATGGTCCATTACTTGGGCTACATCGTTGATCAACATGATGTACATGTGGATTCAACCAAGATCCAAGTCATCCATGACTGGCTAGCCCCAACCAAGCTCACTAAGCTTCAGAGCTTCTTTGGCCTTGCTAATTTCTACCGTAGGTTCGTGTTGGGATTCTCCCATATTGCATGGGCCCTAAGCCAAATAACCAAGGGTGGTGGTAAGGAGAAATTTGTGTGGGGCCGGTCCCAACAACAAGCGTTCGAAGATTTGAAGCAACATTTGTGCTTAGCCCCTGTACTTTCACTATCATACCTGCAACAACCCTTTGAGATCGAGACATATGCTTCAAACTAAGCTGTGGGTTTCATTCTCACTCAGCACGACCACCCCGTGGCCTATCATAGTGAGACACTATCAGATGATGTCCGTAAGTACCCTAATTACGACAAAGAAATGTAGTCCATTATGCAAGCCTACCGCCAGTGGAGACATTACATTCTTGGGAAGGAGACAGTAATTGAAACTGATCATAAGACATTGCAGTTCATGAAGACACACGAAAAATTGCAGAATGACCGCCATCAAATGTGGTCCACATACTTGCAGCAATTCGACCTCAACATTAAGTATAAAACATGAAGCACTAATCGCGTCACTGATTGCCTCAACAGACCTCCAGTCGCGACACTCACCACAATGCTAGACTCTTGTGGCCATGAGACCTCTGGATGGCCCCAACTCTATGAGACAGAACCAGACTTCGCCACCACCTACCAAATGTTGGGTGAAAACGCAGTTGTCGATAATTTCCATCTTCAGGATGGGTTATTGTGTCGTCTGGGCCATATCTGTGTTCCATCAAGCGAGCGAGCGAAGCTGATATGGGAATCCCACTACAGTTGGGTGGCATGACACTTCGACATCGAACAAATAGTGGCGATGCTGCAAAAACATTTCTACTAGCCAAAATTTTGACAGGAGGTCAACAAGTATATCAGGTCCTGCACTGCCTGCACTATTTCCAAACCGACCACCAAGAAACAGGGCCTGTACACCCCTCTTCCTACTCCTGACAGGCCATGGGAATCCATCTCAATGGACTACATGTCGAGCCTCCAGTCCAACAAGTGGGGAAATGACTTTGTTTTTGTGGTTTTTGATCGCTTTTCTAAGATGGCGATTCTAGTTTCTTGCAAGAAGAGCATCACATTAGAGGCCACTGCCAAGCTCTTATTTGAATGAGTCTGGATACATTTTGGAATCCCACAAACCATTGTCTCAGATCGGGACAGTCAATTTCTCAGCACATTTTGGTCGAGCCTCTGGTCACTGCTGGACACCAAGCTCAACAAATCCACGACCTTCCACCCCCAGACAGATGGCCAAACCGAGGTTGTAAATCAAATGATTGTGCATATCCTTCACATGTATAATTCCAAGAACCCTCACACATGGGATGAGAGCCTTCCCTATGTACAACATAGCTACAATTGAGCCCTTCATATCTCAACCGACCACAACCCCTTTTAGGTGGGGTTGGGATTCCAACCATTGGGTCCCATAGATGTTGCACTTCCCCTTGCGGTCACCTCCACTGAATCATATCCTGCTCCAATTGAAGCTGACAAAGCCACTCGGTTCATTGAGAGGATCCAACACATCCACCAACAGGTTCAAGATATCCTACAGAAGTCCAATGACAAGTATAAGCAATGCATGATCAACATCGGGTGCCACATAAGTTTTAAGTGGGCGACAAAGTTTGGTTGCACTTGTAGAAAGAATGCCTTACAGGACCACATCAGAAGCTTCTCCCACTCCGTTATGGGCCATCCACCATCACCAAGGCCATGGGGGATAATTATTTTGAGCTCAACATTCCTCCTATCCTTGGTCTGCACCCAGTGTTCAACATGGATCTCCTTCGCCCTTATTTCCCACCATTATTGGACACCTCAGAAGTAGTAGAACAACTGACACCAATAGAGCTCAACCCCGATTGCATACATCAGGAATCCAATGATCAGATTGTGGACAGACAAATCAAGGGTACTCGACAACAAAGGATCCAACTTTATCAAGTCGTCAAAGCAGGGCAGCTCCTGCACCAAGGCAAGTGGCTCACCCGAGGCCAAATTCAACAAAAAATTCCTCATATGATGGGGAAAATCAACGCAATCGAGACCATTGCATCCTAAGGAGGGAGGATTGATCCAGGTGGATATTGATGTCCATCTACCTTTTCCAATTGGCTCAAAACAATTTTTTGGCAATTTTGGTAATTTACTATTTTTAGCAGTTTTTCACTTCCGGAGCCGTTTTGAGGCCCTAAACGATGTTTTTTTGGGAAAACGGGTTGCAATATGTAAGTTCTAGCGACATTTCCCCCAAAATGAATCTCCTCGACGATACCTTTACAACGGGCTATCATACAACTAAAACATAGATCGTATGCAAAAGTTACGACCCCGGGAAGTTGATGTACTAACTTACCTAAATGGGCCCCACATGACTTTTGGCACTTCATCACCTAGGGTTAGGTTTTTGGATGTCTAGGGTTTTTTTCATTCCTGTTTATTGTAAAAAGGCCTTTAGAGCCTCATTGGAATGATCTTCTTACGAATGAGCGCAACCATCACATCTCTTCTCAGAGATAAGCCGTCACCATTCCAACAGGCTTGTTTCCACTGCATTTTACAGTTTCAACTTATTTCCTTATTGAATAAAAAACTAGTTTTACTGTATCTCTGTTATTTTGTGTTAAGAACCTGTTAATAATCTGTAGTCATTTTGTTCTACTCATAAATCCGTATCACATAGATGGTAAAATAACATTTTTTAGGCTAACTTTTCGAACCAAATGATCACTTTGAAGAGTATTATTTATCCCCAAGTAGAACTAAATATGGAAAGGGAACTAGTAGAGATAAAGATCCAACATTTTTGGCCTAAAGAGGGATACCACCAATCATTGTGGATAAATTTTCCCAATTACGACAAAACCCATGACCAAATTCAATTTTGCCCATTTTTTAGCAGATCAGATCCATGATCAATTGTTATAATTTGAGTCTCTTAGAGGTTGTAGGTATCAATCTTACCTAGTTTACCTCTTTTTGTTTTCTCAAGCCTTTCATTTTACACATTGTGGATTAAAAATTGAAGATGAGATTGGTAGCCCAACTTCACCCATTCATTGGACCTTACTAATTAGGAAGAATCCCTTGAATGTTGTATTTTCATAATATATTGATTAGTTTATGTATAAATCCTATTAGATCATATATAATGAAATCCCCCCTAGAATATTTCTTGAATGCAAGAAATTATATAGTTGAGTCCATATAAGAGAATGGCATATCTTTGAGAACTATACAAAAATAAGATTTTATGGCTCTTAGATTCGACCTTTTCTTCTACCTACTTTCTTAACTCACTAGAATCTTTGCACTAGAGTTAATTAGACAGAGACTGAATTATGATGATATTCATTTTGTATCAAGGAAATATAAGGCTAGTTTTAAATTAAATAAAGAAGTAGGACCTTTTATTGTCAATACCAAATCAACATTGTAGGTGACAACAAAACTTCTTTCATCTATGGGATTTCCACAGGGAGAGCCATGTAAGTATGATCCCCACTTTGTGATTTCCTAAAAAATAATCTCACATGGACAAACTCGTTATCAACATCAATAGAAAGCACAGGTAAAGTTGTTGGAAAACTAAGATAGATGGGAGGAGGTAAAGAATATTTTGCAGGTTCACAACAAGGTTCCAGAGAAACCTTTGAATTCTCCAATTATACAAACCCCTCAGTAGTTTGAGAAGACACATAAAATAAACAATGCATAATCAATACAAAGGATTTAGGGACAGATGAAGAAAGATCAACTAAAAGACAAAAAATGGAAGCACTTGATGAAGAAGAAGATCCATAGTTACAAGAAGAAATAATAGCAATAAATAAAGGCTCTACTCTAACTGTAGAAGTAGCATCATTAGAGAAGCTTGAGAGTGTAGGGAGTCAAAGTGAAACAAAATCAGGGATTACTGATCAAGAAAAATAGATCGACCAGGTTCATCATTTCATGGAAATCATAAAAACAGGTGCAAATATTAAAAACAACATTATTCCTAAAATTTATGACCATGATGTATATCAAACCATAATGATATCATTTGTGGACTATGAGAAAGGAACATTAA
Organism: Picea glauca; assembly: GCA_000966675.3. Taxonomy (NCBI): domain Eukaryota; kingdom Viridiplantae; phylum Streptophyta; class Pinopsida; order Pinales; family Pinaceae; genus Picea; species Picea glauca. Next base: position 46,987 of record JZKD02S0318391.1, on the reverse strand, counting down.
ATATAACAATTATGGATCCAAAGAAGTAGAAGAATGTGCCAGACATTTCCATTGATCTTAATGCAATGCATCAATTAGATAATTTCGACTTGCATATAAAAAATTAAATAATGATAAACATGGATGCCATAATAAAAAATCTTGGAATCAAGAAGCTTCAAGTCAAATGAGAAGTTCAAGACTCAAATAAAAAATGAAAAGTTAGCCAATAGAACTAGGAAAATAAGGGTATAAGAGTTGGAACAATGAGTAATGGAACTAAGAGCTAATCCAAGAGATGAAGCATATGTACAAGCAGTAATAAAAACAAAGCACACAAATATCTAGGCATTGAAGAAAAGGATAAACATCCCAGGAATTGATCATGTATAGACTCCATAACTACAAGCAGTCTAGGTAGAAAAAGATCAACTATTGAGGAACGTGATTCAGATGGAAGAAAAAAATGATTTGTATGCCAAAAATATTGAAACTCTAAAGGGATGATCTCCTTTAATACACTCAATAGAATCATCTGATCCAATAATTGGATTTTCAAACGCATTGGCATATTTAAATTTCAAGGGAGTTGAAATTGATAAACTAAAGAAAAAACTTTCAACACAAAATGAAGAAATCAAGGACAAAGACAAAGTTATTGAAGAATATCAAAAATTGAAATCTAAAATGCTAACATATATAGAGAAAATGAAGAACAAATTGTTAGGAAAACCCTATTTGATAGGATCCAGACATATCGTTTGGGATGATATCATCAGTGAAGTTGGTAAGCTTATGATGAAATTTTGTTAATAGATGAAGCAGGTGACACTATCCAGAAATCATTCCATGAATTAGGAACTAAACCTCAGTTTGCTACTCAAATTATTATGTTCCCGAATTCCACTTCCAAAGAAACATTGGCAAGCAAAGGTGTCAAAGACAGAATTGCAATGGTTATGGAAATTGAATTTTTTTTTACAAAGAGGAACCTGATATAGAAAGCTCAAAATAAATGCATTATGGTGAAAAGAAATATTGAATATTTCACAAATAAATTTGAGAACTTAGTAAAGATGGGATTACCTTCAACTTGGCATAAAAATGGGAAACTTGTATCATATGAGATTTATAGAAAAATCTTGTTTATTTTCAAAGGAAAAGAAGATAAATTTCAAAGGATGGTTGATAATTTAAGAGGACAAAACATTGTAGACATACTGATAGATGATTTCTACCTTCTTTGGTAAATAAAAAGATTATTTTCAAATCCTCCCACATATGAAAAATACACAGAGTTGGATATTGCATTCAAAAATATGAAGCCATTCATTTATCCCTTGGATGAGACTTGGAATCTTCTTCTTTGTCTATTGGTAGGATGACTCACCAAATCTAGCTGAAGAAAATTAGGATTTGTATCCTCCAATTGTCCTATTTCCTAAGAGTCAAATATTTTGTTGTATTCAAATAGCTTAAGAAAAGGGATTGAATAACCATTTTGGTTTCAACCTGTTTTGTATAAATGGTAATAAGAACTCGATGTAAAGGGGGCTTTTTGGGGACCTATGAAATATTTAATAAAATTCTGCATGTTTTGGATATTCAAGCTTTTATGTTTCAGTTCATGTGACATCTTGATGTTATTTTCATGCTCATAATTCCTCTTGAATGTGTCTACTATCATGACTGCTATCATGACTGTGATAATTTAGTACAAAAACTACTATCAAAAAATGAAAAGGTATCTTTAAAAGTTACATATTTCTTCAATATACTATGAGTATTAAGAATACATGTTCTTAAATTTTGTTATTCCTTTTTGAATGGAAATAAAGTATTCATTTATGTTTAATTTAATTCTAGTTAAGATACATGTTTTGCCATTTTTCTTCTGTCTAAACATTAAAAAAATACTTATCAAAGGATATATTGTTTTGCACTTCTATTTTTTTCTCTCTTCTTCTTTCATACCCTAAAATATTCAATTTCCTGAAACATAGAAATTTTTCCTTCAAATATCAATATTTAAAAACTAGTAATACATGCATGAATAAAGCAATAAAAACACTTTGTTTTAGGACATATCAACTAAAAAAAAATCAATCATAGTAAATGGATGCCTTGACATAGTTTCCTGGATAGAAACATCTCAAGGGTTACAACAGGATGCAACTAGATGACCCATCCTCTAACAACTGTCACAACTCCTAACGTACTTTTTGGCATATCTGAAAAGAGTGGGCCAAAAGTACCCTAGGTGAAGGTTTTTGTAGGCTTTCCTCTTGTATAAAAAGTGTCCACCACATGGCTGATTGTGACATGCCTTGAAGATATCGAACATTTTATCCTATATGACACATATGTGGGTAATCAAATCTTCTCCAGTGTAGAAAAGGTCTCCTCGAATATAGGAGTATTTTGCACTTTTCCTAATAACCGTTTGTTTCTCCTTTGGTGAAAATTGCGATGGGATTTTTCTTGTGGAAAAATATTTAGCAATGTCAACAAACTAGGGAGATTTAATAGAATATGGAAATAGTTTTGCATCAGAAAAACCATAGAAGATTTTAGGGGCGAAATTTCGCCATTGGGAAAAATTTGAGGCCCTAAAATATCAAGTGGGAATTTTTTTTATAATAAAGTGTTTTATGAAGTTTAGCCCCAAAAAATGTATTTAAAGGATAAATACTTCATCCCTTCACTGATTATATTTTTAATTATTTTAATTATTTGGAATATTTATCCCTCTACCCACTAGATTTCAAGTCCGCATTCACCCATAAGAATTCAGCCCTCTACATTTCAAATCTACATTCTCCCAGAAAAATTCAATCCTATGCAGTCCAAATCCACATTCGCCCAAGAAAAAATTGGGAAATTTAGTGCAGGGAATGTAGTTTGCCCTTGTGAAATTTTCATGAAATGTAATAAAGCAACTTTCCTTTCATAAAATATCGATAAAAACAGTGATGGTGTTCGCCCTCCAAAAACGTTTGAGAAATGTAGTGCATGTCACAAAGTTCTCCCTTGGATTGGTGAGTTTTCTATGTGAAATTTTCCATTACAAATTTCCTCGAGCAGAGTTCACATGTGTTTATATGACCATTTGATGGAATAGGGAATATTGTAGGGTTTCATTCATTTTTTTCCATTCTTTAATTTTCTATTATTTGAAATCTTTGACATTTATGGGTTTTTTCAAATCAAGATTTCATGAAAGGGTAATGATTTGTAGGGTTTTAGAACCATGTGTCCATAGAGTAGAATTTAACTCCGCAACAACTTTGTAGTAACTAGAAATGGGACTGGGACCAAGACCAGAACTGATCAAGAGTCAACTCGGTGGGGAATCAAAAATGGCATGTGAATTGGTTTACTATTAAATACACAAATATGAAAAATTGATTGGTTTAGGGTTTGGGACGGAGTGGGGAGGGGATTTATTTTGTTTGAATTTGTTGTGAATGAGTCTAAAATAGTTAGTTTAGTTCTTTGGTTTGGTTCAACCATTGGTTTGGGGGTTATTTAAGGGTTTGGACCAGTGGATTTGGGTTCATACTGTCTATTTGTGATAACACTGCTCCCAAGTAATTCTCCCTCAATATGTGCCTAGAATAAATATATTTGAATTTAGCTCCCTATGAAGTGTGACCATAATAGTATGTAACTATTTGCATGAATGAATGCATGAAATGGTCTTGAAGTGGGTGTGTCCTCTCTCCAAGACAATAAACATTTAAATTGGAAATAAAATTATCTTTAAAAGAGTGTGCCTTCCATGTCTACCTCAAATAGCAATGTAACTCCTCCAATGAAGCTCCCTTTGTCATAAGCATTGAATTCTGATTTAAATGCCAAAAATAACATGAAATAAAGGAGTCCTTTGGATGGTTAATTTAAGCATGAAATATATCTCAAAATAGTATTATTTGCAATTTTACTAGTTAGAGGAAAAGTTTCATGTGGTATACTTGGTCACTCCCTAGGTTAGATGAAGGGTTTCATACTAGATTCTTTGAGAATGTTCTAGGGATGCCTTACACGTTTTACTTTATTCCATGGCAACAAGCTCAATTTGTTCATGTAGGGAGGTTAGATTATGCAATTTTAGGTTTCCATGACTGCTACAATGACTTCCAATATTACATTTTAGGAAGTGCAACTTGATTGCATGCATACTAGATACTAATTGTAGGAAAGAGGAGATATACATTCTCTACAAGGCATAGTAAAGTTACAAGTATTGGTTCACAAACACATGGTGTGAAAGTGGGTAGCTACAACTTTACATTGGATGCAAGCGCTAATTGGAATTCAATATAGGGTCTGTCTACATTAGGTTTGAATTTATGAGAAGGGGTAAAGACTGTAGAGGCATTTTCTCTAGTGGCATCAATATGATTCCAATTAAGAATGAAAATAAAACACTTGCAACATTGTTGGTTTGGTCATAGAAATAACTTTGGAGAGAAATGGACCGAGTGGCCATGTTCTTCTTTCATTTGTGGGCCAAAGGACTTTAAGGGTATTTAGTTGGGTTACAATTATTTCTATGGAATCATTATAGATGGGTTGTTGATTAGTTACAACCAATTGCAAACATTAAACCTTATAGCTAATTTATTGACCCAAAATTTACCTAATTTTTCCACACTTGGCTCCCTACAAAGTCTAAACTTGCAAAGAACAAATTTTCTAGTAAGTTCCATATTTATGTTACAAATTTGATTTAGTTGTATACTCTGATTATGTTACAAATTTGATTTAGTTCTATACTCCGAACTTAGATGATAATACTTTGTATTCAATCTTAGTACCCCCAAAAATATGAAGCTCAAGATTCCTTAGTCAGTTGTAGTTGGGAAACCATACCCTAATAGAACCCATATTATGTTACATCAATAAGATTAAATAGTTGGGAAACCTAAAGTGGTCTACAATTATTTAACATAAATTATACTAAAATAAATCATAATGATTATGAAGTTGTATCAATTGGAACTCTATTGTAATTATATTATATAAGAGATATCCCTTTAAGGTTTAGAAACCTCATGTCCTTGAGGAATTTTTTTGCCTCTAATAGTCGCTCAATGGGACTTTCTCTAAGCTTGCAATATTGAAAAAATTGGTGTCTCTTTAACTCCATCAAAGCAATTTTTGGAAAAATGTTCAAATAGTTTGGAAAGTTAAGGTATCTAAGAGAATTATCTTTGTACGGGGACAATATCATTGGCCCATTACCATAAATCCTTGATAGTTTGTCTGATTTTAGTAACATAGAAGAACTAGATAATGGGTTCACCAATATGCTACCCCTAGATATTTATAAAGAGGTAAAATGTTTTTCTTTCATGTTCTACAAAATTTCATCACATGTGAGATTCTCAAATCATATGGGGATTGTTCAAGCTTGAACACTTTCGATTAAGCAATAATATTCTAAGTGGTAGTGTACCACCATGTCTCTAGGTATTACCCAATGCCACTATATTTAATTTGATCTTCACTAATTTTGAGGGTGAAATGAATCAATAAATTAGAAATGTAAAAACTTTGTTTTAATCATAAAAAATAATTAATTATTAGGAAGTTGGCAACAAGAAATAAGGTAGGCATTATTGTTTGATAGAATACATGAAAGAGATAATGGTGTCTTTGGTAGCATAACATGTTCTCTCGATTTGTACCTTACACATTATAGATCAATGCTCTCACTGAAATAAAAATCGCTAAAAATAAATTGAGAGATCTTGTTTCTTAGTCATTGGGATCCATATAAGTCCTCAATTCTATAAACCTCTCCAATAATTAGTAAAATGCTCAAGTTCAAAACAACCTTTCTTCGTTGAACCTTAGTTATTCAAGAGGATTTAAAAAGAAAAACATTCAGAGTCCTTGAATCTCAACAAAACCTGCACCAAGTCGAAGAGCTCATTGATATCTTTCCAATGATGCAAATGACACCTCAAACAGAGTCTGAACGAAGAAGTTATGGACATTCAAAGTTTCATTCAACTAGTCAAAGTCAATAGGGTGACATCAACATTTGTACAGATGAAATCAACAACTGTCTGTGCAAAGATGACGTCATGTTGATGTGGCAGCATGCGAGGCTTCCACATGGAATGTTGATTTGGAACTTTTGCTGGACACTTGGGCCAATTGACAAGTGACACATGGCACCCCAATTGGTGCCACATGGCACCACCCAAGGGCTTCCACATGGCATCTTGATAGGGTGAAGGGTGTAAGTGATGACTGGATAGGCTCAACGAATAAGAGGTTTCCATGTGGCACCCCAAAAATGCCCAATGAGAGCTCGAATAAAACAAATAAAAAAATATAAAACTGACGCCGAAACCAACAACTGGACTGAACGATGGCCGGTATTCCGATGGAAACATTCATTAACCAGATTGATTGTGCACCAATCCCATCCAACTTGGCGGGTTCCAACTATATATGGTGGAGGTTTGAAGGGACAAAACATATATTATATATATTGGTAAATGGTTCAAACGACCCCCCAAATATGACATGTAAACTATAACCATTTCCAAATGGGGGATCTGTAGGGATTGACCCCTAGATCTCCCAAACAACAATGTTTTAAATAAACCCCACCAACCAACCATCCCAACGGCCTTGGTTGTAAACTTCGTTCACTGAAATTATTAAAATACCAAGTTCAAGCTAGTGCTAAGGGAGGAGGCTCGTGCTTGTACGATCAACAGACTTTCCAATGTAGGAGTCATTTATTGCAGAGTGGTATGGACTGCAGTGGAACTATTTTTTAGCTAGAGAGCCCAACAAGGCTTGGAGGTGACAATGTTAGATTGAGATGATTTGACAATCATTTTTTCACTACTTCTCACCATGAATCCATTGGTTCAGTCTATTTTTCATTCAGGCAATAGATCTAAAGGCCATTTTCAGACTTGAGGTATAACCATGTATTTATGCCAATTTTTGTTGAGATAATATAAAATTCTCTACACTTTGAAGTGGGCCCGAAGATGTAGTCCATTGTTGGACAAACTCCGTTATCATGTCTTGTGTTCTTTCTCTTCTTCTCATCTTTTCTCCATGATTATGTCCTATTTAATTATGTTTCACATAAGATTTTATTTACGCTCTTTATGCAATTCATGTAATGGTCATCGAATGAAAATATCCCATATCATGTTGGTATCAGAGCGATCTTCTTTGACTTGAATTACGAGTGTGAATTCTCACCAGGGCCAAGATCTAAACAAGTGAAGGAAAACTTAATACTTTCAACCTAGAGATTGGATGTGCAACGCGAAGAAGGAAAATGGAGGATGAAGAGAGATGTGTCGAGCATGAGCAAGATTTTCACAAGATCTTCTATCAGATGTTAGACATGGTAGAAAAAATGTATGCAGATTATGAAGAGAGAGTGGCAAAAAAGGAGAAGAAGAAGAAAGATAAAGAAGAGGATAATGCTTTAGTGAACCATGGAATTGGAGAAGATCCTCCTTAGCCTCCAACTCCATATTCAAGTTCAATCTCTTCTTCCTCTTCCTCTCATTCTCATCATTCTAGTTTTCATCCAAGTACTTCTAAAAATCTATTGTTGAAACTAGATGTGAAATTTAATTTGCCTGTGTTTAATGGAGAAGATAATGTAGATAAGATTAATAATTAGATCAAACAGATCGAAGTCTATTGCCGTGTACAATAGATCAAAGAGAAATAATAAAATATCCTATTGGCTTCTCTTCAGCTGGAAGGCACAACCCTTGTATGGTGGGAAAGAAAACTTCAGAAAGGTAGCAATCATAATGGTAAACTCCTTTCTTCATGGTCTAAATTTACATCAACATTGAAAAACAAATTTTATCCACTTGGTTATGTTAAAAAATCCATTGCGGAATGGAAAAATTTAAGATAGGGTAAAGGTCAGAATGTTCAAAGTTTCATAGAGGAATTTAGGAAATAAGCACTAAACTTTGATGAGATATATTGGTGCACTTCACAGTTACATTCAACATACATTATTATTTTTTAATCTCACAAACTTATATGAGGTGTGTGTGCAAAAAACTCAACTTTAAAGTAGGGGAAATAATGTACAGGAAGACCACCCAAAGAAATTTTTCAAGTTCTAGAGAAACAAGTTCAAAGGGAAAAGAAAGGTCAAGAAGACAAAGACAACAAAGAAAGAGGAAGGAATATCTCTTGCACACATTGCAATAAATATGGACACGATGACGATCATTACTGGAAGCTGCATCCATATCTAAATCCAAAGAGATTTCGTGGCAAAGGGAAGCTGGAAACAGTTGCAATAGCACAACAATACCTTGGTTCTAATTCAGGTGATGAAATGAGGATTACAACCATTGGAGTACTAGGTAAAATTTCATTTAATGTTGGTTCAAGTTCCAAAAGTACATCTCATGATAATGAAGAAGAAGAAGTGAATTATTTCATATTAGAGTTGTATCTAAAAACACAAAAATTGACACTCTATTTGATCCAGGTTCTCAAGTGAATTTAATATCATGAACTGTTGTTAAAAAGTTGGGCTTATAAACAAAATATCATCCTAAACCTTATCCTCTTGGTTGGGTAATTGACAATGCAAAAATAAATGTCACCAAGGAGTGTAGGATTAAATTTTTCATTGCTTCAAAGTTGATAGATGAGGTTGATTTAGATGTTGTCCCACTTGATATATGTGGCATAGTTCTGGGGAGCCCATACCTTTATGATACAAATGCAATCTTCTTCAGAATTGAGAACAAATACCATATCACAAAGGATGGAGTGGAATACATTGTAATATCCCACAATATGAAAGTAAATACAACCCTTGTTAGTGCAGGACAAGTGAAAAGACTCATAAACACTAATAAGAAATATGTACTCATAGTTGAAAGAGAAAAAGATGATAAGACATATGATACTTTTCAAGGATGTGATCCCTCTCACAAAGATGAAACAATTGATGTTATATTTAACAATGATGAAATATTTTAGAAACCAGGTGGATTTCCTCCCAAGAGGGAGATTCAACATGAAATACATATTCAACAAGATGTCCCTCTTCGAAATGTGGGTACATACATGATTTCAGTTGTGGAAATGGAAGAAATCAAGAAGCAGGTGTAGGACTTATTGGACGAAGGGGTCATCTGGCCTAGTTTGTCCCCTTGTGCTTCTCTGATTGTGTTGGTTCCAAAGAAGGATGGCACATGGAGAATATGTGTTGATTACTTGGATCTCAAAAAGATCACAATGAAGAATTTCTACCCCTTACCTTGGATAAATGGCTTGTTGGATCAATTGAAGAATGCAATGTACTTCACCAAGTTGGATTTGAGGAGCGGTTACCACAAGATCAAAATTGCAGAAGGCGACGTGTGGAAGACTACCTTCAAAACAAAACAAGATATTTTTGAATGGATTGTGATGCCATTTGGTTTTTTTAATGCTCCAACAACATTCATGTGAGTCATGAATGCTATTTTTAGGCCTTTCATTGATGGCTTTGTGATTGTATACTTAGATGACATTCTTGTATTCAATAGGACTTGGGATGAACATATAATGCATGTAAAGAGAGTATTGGATGTCCTTAAAAAGGAAAAGTTGTATGTAAAATTGTCAAAGTGTGACTTTGGAAAGACCTCATTAGTTTACTTGGGTCATATTGTAGGAGGTGGTAAATTAAAGATATATCCCTCCAAAGTTGAAGTCATTGTAAATTGGCCTAAGCCAACATCAACTACAAAGGTTAGAAATTTCTTAGGGGATGTTCAATACTAGAGAAAGTTCATTGCAAACTTATCATACATTTCATCTCCTTTTCATTCCTTAACCAGTGTGAAACAAGCCTTCCAATGGGGAGGAAGACAACAAAATGCCTTTGACACTTTGAAGAGAAAAACCAGCACCGCACCAGTGCTAGCACTACCTGACCTATAATAACCATTTGAAATCGAGATTGATGCCAGTGCCTATGCCATGGGAGCAGTCCTGATACAATAGTATAAGCCCATTTTCTTTCATTCTAAAACTTTTTCTAAGGTTGTTTTTAACTATCCTACATATGACAAATAATTGTATGCATTGGTACAAAGCGTGAATAAATGGAAACACTACTTGATGGGAAAGGAAACAATCATATGAATTGATCACCAACCATTGCAGTAACTCGAGTCATAGAACAAGATGCAACAGTCAAGACACTACATGTGGATAGTATTCTTACAACAATTTTATCTAGTTATCAGATACAAGAAGGGTACCAACACCAAAGTTGTGGATATTCTTTCTAGACCTACTATTTCTGCATCCATTGTTTTGAAAAATTCTTGTTTAGCTCATGATAGTTATGTTGAACAATATGTTAATGATGAATATTTCAAGGATGTATATGAGAGGATAACCCATGGTTTGCAGGTGGATAATTTTCATTTGTAGGATAAACTAATCTACCATATGGGAAATCTTTGTATTCCAACCAATGAAAGAGTGCATCTAATCAGGGAAGCACACACTTCCCTTGTATCTGGGAATTTTTGGGTAGGTAATACTATGGCACATTTGAAAAGGTTTTGATACTGGGCTTGAATGAAATATGTTGTAACCAAATATGTAAAGGGGTGCATGTTGTGCTCAACTTTTAATCCCACTAATAGAAAATTGGGGTTGTACACAGCACTTCATGTTCCTTCTCATCCTTGGGAGAGAATTTCCATGGATTTTGTAGGGGGGTTCCCTATGTCAAAAATGGGTCATGACTACTTGTATGTAGTAGTGGATAGGTTTAGCAAGATGTGTGTTTTTATGCCATGTAAAAAAAATAGCATTATTGAGAAAACTGCTCATCTTTTATTTCATCATGTATGGGTCCACTTTGGACTGCCCACATCCATTATCTTGGATCGAGACACTCGATTCCTTAGAGAGTTTTGGACAAGATTGTGGAGAATGATGGACACCAAGATGAAGAGAATTATTGATTTCCATCCACAGACAGATAGCCAAACAAAGGTAGTCAACAAAACAATGATTTATTTTCTCTGAGGCTACTGCACCAAACATCCCAAGTTATGGGATGACAAGATATAGTATGTGCAACATGCATACGACCAACGTTGCATTCTTCCACACTGATCTCACCATTTGAGACATGTTTTAGGTATCTACCTTCAACTTGATATTTAGGAAAGATTTCGACTCAAGTGAACAAAGAGATGAAGAAAAATCCCACAAGTTCATTAAGAGGATCCAACAGGTACACCAGACTATCTGGGAATAGTTGGAAAAGAGTCAAGCAAAGTAAAAATCTCACCATGAAAACCACATAGTTGATCATCAGTTTCAAGTGGGAGAAAAAGTGTGGCTCCACATCAACAAGGATAGGTTGAAGGGAGAAGAAAAGAAGCTCAAGCCCATAAGATATGGACCCTTCACCATCTTGGAGAAAATTGGTACAAATTCCTTTCAGCTCGATCTACCACAGTACATGCAAATATACTTAGTTGTAAACGTAGAGAACCTGAAACTTTATGAGCCTCCAATGATCATGGATCAAAGGGAGAGTGTTTCAGTACCTTCAGTGGATGAATTTTCTCCTAAGTACTTGGACGCATTAAGGGAAGGTATCATCCTGGATAGAAGGACGAGGACTTCATGTAGGGGTGATGTTGAATATATTCGAGTGGGCCTTAAGGGAACACATCCAAGTAAAGAACGATGGATCGAGAAAGAGAAAGTGAGGGAGAAATTCCCTCACCTGCATGTTAACTGATAAGACTTTTGGAGGCACAGAAGATTCATAGTGGGGAGGAATGATCCAGGAAGATCTAAAATGCCAAAAATTCAAAGTCCTCAAATCTCAGCAAAAACAACACCAATTCGAATAGTGCGTTGAGATATTTCTAGTGACACAAACATAACCTAAAATGGAGTCCGAACGAAGAAGTTATGGATGGTCAAAGTTTTGGTCAACTAGTCAAAGTCAAAAGGGTGGCATCAACATCCATACAAATGATGTCAATAATTGACTTTGTAGAGATGAAGTTAGCATGCTGACATGGAAGCACGAGAGGTTGCCATGTGGCATTATGATTTGGTTCTTTTGGTGGCCACTTGGGTCAATTGACAAGTGACACATGGCACCACCCAAGGCCCACCACATGGCATCTTGACAGGGCGACAAGTGGTAGTGAAGACTAGACATGATAAAAAAATAGGAAGGTATCACATGGCCCAATCATTGGGTGCCACATGACACCCCAAAAACACCCAATGGGGGCCCAAATCAAACAAATAAAAAAAATTATATATAACCGACTGTCGGGCCGGTCGACGCCGAATCTGACGACCCGTATTCTGACGACAACATTCATTACCTGGATTGATCGTGCACCAATCCCATCCAACTTGGAGGGTTCCAACTATATATGGAAGAGGTTTGAACGAACAAAACAAATATTATATATATTGGTAAATGGTTCAAATTAAAACCCAAATATGACATGTAAACTATAATTGTTTCCAAATGGGGGGTCCATGGGGCTTGACCCCCAGATCTCCCAAACCACATTTTTTAAAATAAATCTCGCCAACCAACCAACCTAATGGCCTTGGTTTTAAATTTCGTCTGCAAAAATTATTAAAATCCCAAGTTCAAGCCAATGTCGGGGGAGGAGACCCTCGCTTATACGATTGGCAAAATTTCCAATGCAGAAGTAATTTATTGCAGAGCGGTTCAGACTACAGTGGCACGATTTTCAAGACAAAGATCCTAGTAGGGCCTGGAGGTGACAGTGTCAGATTGAGACGATTTGACATTCATTTTTGCACTACTTCTTGCCATGAATCCATTAGCGTAGTCAGATTTTTCATCCAAAAAACAGATCTGAAGGCCATTTTATAGACTTGAGGTATAACCGTGTATTTATGCCAATTTTTGCTAAGATAATATAAAATCCTCTCCACTTTGAAGCGGGCTTAAAGACTTAGTCCATTGTTGGATGAACTTCATTATCATGTCTTGTGTTCTTGCTCTTCTCATGTTTTCTCCATGATTATGTCCTCTTTAATTATGTTGCACATAAGATTTTATTTATGCTCTTTATGCAATTCATGTAATGGTCACCGAAAGAAAATATCCTGGATAACTTAGTTTGGTGTATTTTTTCAATAATAAGCTAACATGGGCTATCTAAGTGAAACTAATTGACTTGGTAGGAAACCATTTTTTTTTGAAACAATAGGATACATTGTTGGAATTTGTGAAGGATCTCTACCTATCATAGAGGTGGCAAGGAATGTAACAAAACAATATGGCCCTAGTTAGCCAAGGAACCCTCCGCATAAACAAAATTTGAAATTGAGAACTGAAACCTAATAAGCAACAAGCAATCCATAAACCTGATAATGTTGTTACAGGTTTCTCCAATATCAAGGTTGAATGTAAGAGTAGTTGTATTTCTTTAGTATATGTTTTTTCTAAAATACATAATTGAAAATGCAACTTTCTTTTCCATACACAACAATATTTTTGGACCAAACATAGGCACTCCTCTCTTTTCGAATGTGCATGAAATATTTCTCAACATGTTTTCCTCTAAGTAGACAATAATATAAATGTTATGACTAGATTTCTTATGAATGACAAAAAAATATTCAAAGCATAACCTGAGCATATGGTATTGTGCAGGTGGTAAGATGATTATTCCCTTAAACAAACTACCCACATATTGTGTGCATGAAAACAATATGTATTTTCATTAAAAACTATGAAAAATCCACTAGATTATAACTGTGACAAGTTCAAAATATGTTGTTGTTGATTCCTCAATTTGAGGAAAAATAATACCTCCCAAAAATGAAGAGGATGAGAGGAAATATTAATAACAACTCTTTTGAGAAAAATTGGTCCAACCGAAGTATCATATTTATCATCTAACTAATTCTTACTAAGATCGTTGTAATAATTACAATGAACTCTTTTACTAGTGTATTTTGGCCTTGAAAGAACATTAAAGCAATTATGTATCTTGGTTTTTAGTAGTTATCTATCTCATCTTGCCATTTTTATGATAGGGTTTTGACAAAACCTGACTCATTAAAGTTTGACCCCTTCAGTTTGGAAGGATTCTTTTGGATAATCTCGTTGTTCCCAAAAAACCTATTTATCACCTGAGGTAGATTGAGGCCTTCCCTATTCTTGAGGATATAGTGTTGTTGCTTAGGGGAAGGATGTATATCAGTAGTGGATGCGCCTACTTCACATTGGGTTGATGATTATTCTCTCAGGATTCTTTCAATAATAAGCTTAGAGGACTCATATTATGGGCCTTCCTTGAACATTTTATACTTTCCTTTCTCAAGAGATGATTCTACCACTAGATCAACTTCTTTCCTTTTTTTTTCTTATGAGGAGATGATGTAGTGGCCATGTTCTCATAGAGAGATCATCCTTATCCTGATCCTTGTTGGGACACTACCTATTTAAATGGCCATATTCCCTGCAAAGGGTACACCTGAAAGGAATGTTTACATAGTTGATTTATTGTCTATACAACCCATCTTATAACTTTAATATCCATACCATCTGACAACCCATATCCAAGATTCATTTCTATACAAATTTTTGCAACAAAAGTAGTTTTGTTCCCTGTTTGATCATCTAGGTCCAGGAATCTGCACAACCAATCCCCAGTTGCCCTCAAAATTTCTATTGCTATAGTTCCCAAGTGTCAACTAGCATAGTCTAAGTTAAAGTGGATACTGACAACACATGAATTTATTTTTCGACGTGGGGAATATTTTCCCAAATCTTGGAAAGATGATATTTGTCATGTTTTGCAATATGAACCATTTTGTTAGCAGAATCTATAAAAAAAAGACAAAATATAAGATCAAAAATTATGAAAGAAGGTGAATGAAATATGAAACTTTATTCCGAGGAAAAAGAAATGTGAAAATTTACAAAAATACATCAATTGTAATAACTACAACTAGGAAAGAATTCGAATGAAAATGGGAAACTTTACAAAATCAAAATCCAGAACCTCAATTGTCCTTCACCAAAAAACAAACCAAAAAATTGTGAATTTAATAATTTTCGTATTAAATCCTAGTTGTTTCACTTGGAAGGCCTTATACATTGATATATAAAACACATATGATGGGAATCCTCCTCTTTTATTTGATATGTCGGTTGTCAAAATCCTAAACAAAAATGTTCAATACAAAATTGTTATACTACAAATAAAACATGTTTCAAATCCATAGCATGAGGAGCAGAGGATCTATTGCAATTTACCACAGGAGAGCATAGTCTATATAGGTAACCAATATGTAGTTGAATTGTCATATATCCGTCCTCAAAGGATTTTTTGAACCAACCATGACTAGACATCCTGCTCCTTGATCCAAGAAGCTGACCAAACACTTCTAATTTCTTGTACCTATTGGTTAAATTTTTTTGGCTGCTTGGGATTTATGGCTTCTTAGAAATGGAGTAAAAAACCATATCAAGAATATTAGTTGTGCTGATTCTGATCAAATCATATTTTTCAAAATACCAAATCAGGACAAATTTTGCAAAGAGTAATGTTAATTCATGTATTTAGAAAAAAAAGAAGTTAAGGGAAGGACTACAAGAATTACCTTCCACACTACCAATAGGTTTGATAGATGAGTTGGTTGGGAAATTCCACACTGCTAATAGGTTTGATAGATGAGTTGGTTGGGAGGTTGTGCTTGCACTCTCCCCACCTGGGTTCAAATCTCTAATGAGACTATGGTCCTTTATGATAAGGCTAGAAGAATAGGATGAAGAAGTTCCATATCGAATAGTTGCTAAAATATTAACTGAGTTAAATCCTCTAAACATAATAGTAAACAATGTATAAATTAATACCATATTAGATTAGGATTCAAATGGTATCCTTGGAACTACCATCTTTGTATTAAGAATGCATAAATTGTGCCTAATATTCCATGGTATCTTATGTTACTATTGCAGGGTACACACCTGGTATATTTCTTCTTAAATAAGTCCCTTTCCATGTGCAAAAGGAACCTGTGCATTTTCAAATGCTTCATTTGTCCTCCCATTTCCAACCAGATAACCCTGGAAAACTAGCCATGCAAGAAGTCATACCATGAGACCATCCAATAGACATCGTAATGAAGAACATAACATTGTTCCTAGTCATCAACATATTTTGGAGAGGCCTGAATGAAGAGAGCTACATGTTTCAATTTTATTAGCAAAGTGTTTTGACTTTAATATTCAAGGTTGGTTTAATACCAAATTCATTTACCGTGACAGAAAAGAAAGAGACATTGTAACAATCAAACATCAAAGTATCAATATTAAAACAAATTGTATTAAGAAGATACATATTCAATGTTACAAAGAAAAATGCAAAGTCTAGAACCTATGTTTTCCTAAAATGAAACCTCAAATCAAGTTATAGTATTCTTGCTACCATAAATAAGTCCCAACCTACTCCAAAAACAAAGGAACGAAGAAGTCAATCAAATAAAAAAATATGGACAGTGTGTGCTATACCATTTGTTATTTCATGTACCACTAGTGGAACAACAATACTAGAATAAGAATCCCCTCCAACATAAATTGGATTAGATATTGGATTAGATAGAACCTCATGGAATGCTTCAAACCACTGCATCCAAGATTATAAATTGTATTGAGATGCACAAAACTCTATACATTTAATAAATATTTTTGTAGTGGAATAGAACCAAAAACCTTTATGAGGAAAGTGTTTATATTAGGATTTGTGAGAAGGTCACCCATTTTCTTATACATTTTAAGTATAAAACTTGTGCATTTAAGGCGACATTCTGACCCATTAAGGAGAATGTATTAGAGAATATATTTCTCTAAGACAATTTAAGACACTTTTCCTTTAAGGCGACATTCTGAACTTTTATTTCTCTGTTGACCTGTTATTGATGTTAATAAAAAAAATGTATCTCATGACAAGAAAGACCAATTTGATTGGCTAGATCTTGTAACAAACCCACATTAAAAATATAAATAAAAGTACATGGTAATAAATATATGTTGAGTTTTGATATCTCATTGAAGGAATATATGCAACTAGATACGTGTTTCCCATAAATGTCAAAACCAAAAGGCAAGTCTCTTCCAAATAAGTTGTCAAGAATTTCAAAACAACATAATAAGACATAATACTATGCCAAATTAGTATAGCCATCCAGATCAGTTAAGGGTAAGGATGATGACCTTGGGACAACAATTTAATGAAAATAAGTAGGACCAAACTCTTTCAATACTCACATTCTACAAATCCCTACACTGTAGGTTGTTGAACTTACAACAACTATTTGTTGAACTTACAACAACTATTTCATGAAAGTTACATGCATAAAATTTTAATGTTGGACCTCACAGAAGATGTTTATCACATCAACCCAATTGAACCTAGTGTTGAAGCCTCAACAATTCCTCTTAAATTTTTATAAAAAAGGCCCCCCTTTAAGTTTTGGTAAATATTGCTTTTCATTACTTTTGATTTTGTCTTGTTTGATTTGAAGAGGATGATTTGATGGTTTCCTTTCTTAGATGATTGATTCAATGTGTTTCTTACTATCAATTCTTCGACTTTCTTTCACGAGATGAAGATTTAGTGTTATGGATTATCTGTGTCATTTGAGTATTTTGGCTCTCTAGTCATTCAACAACACATGCATGTTTATTTAGACTTATTCAAAGTTAATTTCATCCCTTGGTTTAGGTAAATTAGATTATCATGATGATTTGACGATCTCGCCAAATTTTGGTTTTCAATGCATAAACAAATTATTTGAGCATTTTAACAGATTGAAATAATTCAATTATAAGTCAAAATTCAAAAAATCCAATATGTGCCTTTAAATAATGATGGTTAAAGAATTGAAAAATGATGATAGTTTAGAATTTAAATGACACATCATTTTTTATGAGCCTTCATTTTTTGTTAAAAATAATGTCTTTTGCATCATTGTGCTCTTTGGAAAGACAAATTTAATTCAATCAATATTTTCTCATATGAATTCATTTCACACCTAAAAAAACTATGTGTCAGAGATTATTGGCAAGCAGACGGATTTGGAATTGAACAATTGCATCAATTTTACAAGCCTTAAACTTTTGTTAAAAAATAACACAATTGTTTAATTTGAACTTTTCTGCGAGATGAAACAAATCGATTAAGACTTGTTTTAGATTTAGTCTAAATTTTGAGAGAATATACATAAAAGGTTAGAAATTTTTTGAGAATTCCATCACTTTGTGCAAGTTTTATTTGCTCTATTAATTATGATGTTAAAGTTTGATGATAGAAAACCTTTACTTGAATGACATTAATAAGGAAATTGGTAAAACTCTTGATCTTCTTATGGGAATAATGAAATTATTTTAAAAGGGAAATTTGAAAAAGATTGAACTCTAAACTAACAATAACCTCAAAATTCATTTATGTAAACCTCAAAATTCACTTATGGAAATCTCAAATTTTACTTCACACATCTCTATATTTTTCTTTTGACATATTTTTCTATGTGTGTTAATCTAGATCATTGTTTTATTGTCTCCATGAAAGAATGATTCCACACAAACATTTCCATGAGTTTGTAGGTTTGAATTTCAACAAGTGTGAGGAGATTGCACGCTAGTGATGGGATTGGTTCGGTGAGTAGCACACATATATGAAGACAAGGGATCATATGGTTTTACTACATGAATTTTCTAAGATAGTTCCACCCGTCCATCGTCAATGAAAAGATGATAGGTGCAATACCATAAAGAAACCCACATGGATAATTTAACCTACTTGGATTATTGCACCTAATCGCAAAGATGTATGCTAAAAGGAAGGGTTTAACAATATAGAATAATGTCACGATGCATTTGCACAATTTTTGCATGGATTTCAAATCAAATGGAGATCCTTAGAAATGTGAAGAAAATATTATGGATGCAACAACATGGATACAAATCAATGCTTGATAGAAACAAGTGGAAGAGTTTTTATAACCCGGTCGCAACAAATGGTTAGTGTGTCATGCCTAGATTCCATTTGCCAAGAGATTATGCTGAGAAGTTGACCTTCAACTTGAGCATATCCTTTACATACAATCCTTGCCTTATTTCACTACATGTCCATTCTCATTCAGTTTGTTCCTAAAAACCCACTTGGTGTCAATCACATTCTTGTCTTTTTGTCTAGGAACTAGCTCCTAAGTTTCATCTTTTTCAATTTTATCTAATTCTTCATTCATAGCATTAACCTAGTTTTTATCTCTGCTAGCTTCCTCAAAGTTCTTGGGTTCTGTTTTAGATAGTGAAGAAATATTTGCATGTTCTGGTGGTCTTATCAATCGTCTTCTTGTTTGGAAACCTTTGTTTTTCTCTCCAAGAATCAATTCTTTGGGGTGGTTCTTTTGAACATATCTTGAGGGGGTCTTTGTGTCTTGTCTAGAAGCTTCCTCTTCTTCTTCTTCTGCATTACATTCCTCACAATATTTCTCTTCTTCTTCTTCCTCTGCATTATCTTCCTCATTGTTTTTCTCTTCGTCACTATAGCTTTTTATTATTGGTTGGTCATTTGTTTGCACCTTGATCCTTCGAGGCTTTTCATCATCCACTCTTACATTTTCACTTTCAACAATTTTGTCTAATATCATATTTAAACATCGGTAACATTTTCTTTGAGAGGAGTATCCAAGGAAAATACCTTCATCACATATGGAGTCGAACTTGTCAAGGTTGTCACTATCTCTTTTTATGTAGCATTTGCTTCCAAAAGCATTAAGTCATTTGAATTTTTTTGGCCTACCTTTCCACAATTCATATGGAGTTTTGTCACTGTTAGCTTGAAGTTGTGCTCTATTCAGAATATAGAAATTTGAGTAGACTCGTCCAAAATATATCTAACATTTTATCTTGATTTAACATAGTTCTGGCCATTTCTTGTACAATCTTGTTTTTCCTTTCAGCCACTCCATTTTGTTGAGGATTTCCTGTAGCTGAGAAGTGTCTTCTTATTCCATGATCTTCACAGAATTCATTAAACTCATATGAGGTGAATTCTCCTCCATTATCTGACCTTCGACATTTGATCTTCAAATATGTTTCATTTCAAGGAATGCTTTGAATGCTTTAAAATTCTCAAAGGCTTCTGATTTATGCTTGAGAAAGGATACCCAAGTCATTCTTGTGTAATCATCAATAAACAATACAAAGTAATGGTTACCTTGCAGACTTTGTGATTTGGCTGGCCCACAAAGATCATTGTGGATGAGTTCCAATGGTCTTGATGTTGAATATTATTTGGTTCTAAATCTCACTCTTGTTTGTTTCCCATGTTGACAATGTTTACAAATTGGGTTTCAGGGCCTGATTATTTTTGGCATACCTCTTACTGATTAGTTGCTACCAACTTTGACTAAGTTGTCAAAGATTAAATGTCCCATTTAGGGATGATTTTAAGGATGGAAATTTATATTAAAATGTAGAAACATGGGAAAATCTTACTAGTCCTTAATATGCAAAATGTAAAATGTTTGGCAATAGATTTCTAAAAATATTCAAATTTCTAAGGATTTTATATAGTTTCTATACAATTTTGGGGATTTTTAAGGTAAAATAATTTTATTCTATGGAATTTGGGCGAATCATTTTTAGAAAAAAATGGAAATTAACGAATCATTTTTGGGAAACACCATGGAAAATTAGCCCATTTGTGAAATTTAGCCCCTAAAATCATATATGATCCCATTGTCTTATGCCATAACCATCTTTCATCTATATGTCCCACACAGCACACTTCTCTTCCAACTTTATTTAGAATGTATACATTGTTTGGATTTCTTATTTTTGTTGTTGTTATCAATGTTCCAATATATTATTTTCTTATTTTGCATTCAAGGGAGTTAAATAAGAGTGTGTGTTCTTGTTCACACAACTGGATGACACTTAGAAGGTCATGCTTTAAATATTCAACTAGTAGAACATTCTTTATTGTGGCCTTTTGACTTCTAAGGTTGACTTTACCTTTCCCAATTATCTTGGCAGATTTATTATCTCCAAATGAAACACTTCCTCCCTTCTCTCTCTTTAGCATAAGAAATTTGTTTTAATCACCAATCATATGCCTTGATCATCCATTGTCTATGTATCGATAGAATTATTTCTTTTGAGCATGCATTGTTAGATCACATTCTTCCTGAGAACTCTTCTCTTGTTTCTTCCTCCATACTTTGTTGGTATTGTTGACAACAGTCTATTTGTCAATATGGAATTGTGTCCAACATTTTCAATCTTGAGCTTTATGGCCAAAATTATGGAATTTATAACATTCAATATTGTAGTTAAACAATGGAGCAAATGAATTCATGTTTCTATTGTCAACAAGGTTTTTGACTTTGTTATTCACATAATTATTTCTAGGAGCATTTTGCATTCCTCCATTTCTTCTTTGGTAATTTCTTGGATATGCTCTGCAGTCTATTGCCTTATGTCCAAAATTGATGCATGAAAAACAATTACCAATAAATATATATCCATACCTATTCATAGTAGGTCTTCTTGGTGTCATTACCTTTCTGAATTCATTCTTCCTGTGAAGGAAAGTTGGCTTCTGCTGATTAGGGTTTGCTTCATTGATGTTCTCATTTCATTCAATGGGATTGTTCAATTCCATAGCATAACTCTTGGGTTCTTCCTTCGTTCTTTGTAATGTGGATTTGGGATTGTAACTGAGTCTAGTTCTATCGAATGTCGATCTTTGATTATTGAGCATATTGTCTAACATCATGGAACTTTGTT
Source organism: Picea glauca (assembly GCA_000966675.3). NCBI lineage: Eukaryota > Viridiplantae > Streptophyta > Pinopsida > Pinales > Pinaceae > Picea > Picea glauca. The sequence continues at coordinate 25,146 of JZKD02S0318391.1, read as the reverse complement.
CCATTTTTTTGTTGTGTTCATCTCAGCTATAAGTACATCAATTTCCTTCATTAGGGAAACATTTTATTTTTCAAGTTTCTTACAATCTTCTTGTTTGTTCTGCAGTTGACTCATTATTTCCTCTTCAATTTTATTTTGTTCTTCTAGTTGAGAAGCCCGATAAGAATTGTGTGCCAATTTTTCTTTCAAATGTCTATTCTTTCTTCTAATCCTTTCTATTTCATCTAGGGAAGAAAGTAATTCTCCATCAAGATCAACATCCACATCATCATTTTCTCCAATCTTTGGGATGTTTTTATTGTCTTCATCTTCATTGGAATCTCTTTCTTGGACCATGAAGATAACATCTTTTTCAACTTCTTCATCACTTTCAAAAGATGAGTAGTAGTCTTCTTTGGAATAAAGGTTTTTCTTTTGCTTGTGGAAGTATTTGTTCCTTTGAATGTTACCCTTATTTCTTTAATTAGGGTTAAATTTATCTTGATCTTTGTTATCCATGTTCTTATTATGAGGACATTTGCTAGCAAAGTGTCCTACTCCACCACAATTAAAATTTTTGAAAGGAAGCATACCTTTATATTTTCCAGTTCCTCTTTGGAGCTTTCTTACAAAGTTGGCTTCTTCTGTATCAGAATCATCATTTGAGTTGTCACTTGATTTTTGTTTTCTTCTATTAGTCTTCTTTGAGGCTTTGAATGTTGCTTCATTTTTAGGTACTTCTTCTTGTCCTATTCACATCTCATAGGTTGTAATAATTCCATGCAATTCATCCATTATTAATTTGTCCAAATCATTTCTATCTTCAAGAGTTGATATCCTAGGATTGAATCTCATGGGAAGTGACCTAAGTAATTTTTGCACATGAAATTTTTCATCAATTATTTCACCTAAGCCTCTGACGATGTTTATAATTCCATCCACATGAAGAAGATATGTTGCAATGTTTTCTCTCTCATCCATTTTCAGGCTTTCAATTTTTCTCCTATGAGTTTGCAATTTTTCTTACTTGACTTTATCATCTCCTTCATGAGTATTCTTCAGTTTGTCCCACATTTCCTTTTCATATTTGTAGTGCATAACTTTGGTTAATTCTGATTTTGATAATCCTTCCAGAATTGCATTCATGGATTTTGAGTTATTGTCACTGAGCTTCTTTACGCCTATGACAAAAAATGAATTTGTTGGAGTTTCATAACCATTATTGATTGATTCCTAGACATCATATCCTAATGACTGTAGATACACTCTCATTATGATGGTATAGAAGATATAATATGTTCCATAAAAGTATGAATATTTTCTTAAGGATAGTCTCTCATGTTTAT
>JZKD02S0318391.1:0-22118 GCA_000966675.3 Picea glauca | reverse complement strand
TCTGTGTAATGTTTGTATTTGCCATTGTATCTTTTCTGTTCTTTTCTGAATATCAGTTTGCAGTAGATATTGTACAAGGTTAGAATTTACAGGGGGTGCCTTTCTATTGACCCGTGTGCTAGTTAGTCACCCACAATTTGATGAGAGTCATTGATATCCTCTTCCTATGGATGAAAATATCTCCATCATTCAATCTTTTTTAATGTGATTTCCAAGGTACCTGTTGTGGGATAAACGATATTTAATGGATCACCGTTGATCCATTATGTTATCAACGTTCGATCTTCCTCCTTGTTGATCCAATTAGCGGTTCTTCTATAGATGGTGGTTCTGTCAAATTAGAGACTCACTACAATTAGTGGCTCTATCGTTTACACCTTCCATTGCTCTATAATGATCAACGATCCTGGTTCTACCATGTTGCCACACTGTGATCTTACCACATGGCTTTATCACCACGGTGGATCTTCTTGCCATCGATTTATTTCCATCATGTGATTCATTAATATTTACCATTGATTGTTTATGTGGATCTATTATGGATATCGAGCCTCCTTGTTGGTCACAGGTTTAAACATGATTGTGCATGCATGTAAACTCTTGTTACATCCAATTTCTCTTGAGATATCACATAGGCATTGACTTAGTGGAGGAGACCTTCTGTGTGGACTGCACTTTTTTAGTCCCCCTACAATGTTGACATCAATGACACAACATCTCCAACAATCTCCCCTTACAGTGTTGACATCAATGACAAAATCTATCCAACAATCTCCCCTTACAGTGTTGACATCAATGACGAAATCTATCCAACAATCTCCCCTTACAATGTTGACATCAATGACATAAATTATCCAACAATTATTTCAATTTTTATTTTAGATTTTAATTTTATCTTATAGATTTAGTTATTATTTTTCTCTAAAAATAATTTATTGTTTGGATTGTAGGTGAAATAGAATATTTGAGGCCTAAGCTCAAGGAGAAGGAAAACAAACTCATATATCTATAAAATAGGCATGAGTACATGCTTGAGAGGAGGGAAGAGGACTCCATGGTTCGAATGGAGGTTGCGCTATGGTGAACATTTTGCAAAGAACTTCAAATAAAAAAAATAAAAATAAAACTTATGCTATCACAATTTTCTTCTTGAAATATTTTGTATTATGAGTTAGAAATCAGTAATTAAGCTTGAGCACTATTATCGAGTTTGGATTACATGGTTGAAGACTTTGATGTATTTTATTTGTATTCAATTTTGGTACTCTTATAATTTTTTATTATAATGAAATACATCCTTCTCCTTTGACTTATTATGTTTCAGATAGGTATGAGTTTGTGTATTTTGCACGATTCTTAATATATGTGAATTTATGCTTGTTTAAAACTAATGGTAAGATTTCTTTCATAGTTGGTAAGAATTTTTCATTTAATGAATTTGAGTACACATGTTTGTATTTCTTAGTAACTATTTACTGAGTAAATCATTGAATGTATTTTCCTTAACTGTTGCCTGGTTATGTGAACTATTTCCATAGCTTGATAGCTTACTTTTATCTCATATTAATTTATTTTTTTATCCTCCATGTTGAGCATGAGTATACATATTGGTATTTTATTGGTAATTATTTGATTAGTTCATGCTGATATGCATTTTCTTTAACCATTATCATGGTATACAAAATATTTCTATATCTTTGTAGCATATTATTATCTCATGTTTAGTTTATGTTATTCTTCTTGCTCCTAACTGGGACACTATGGACTACTTATGTATCCTATTTAGGATAGTGTAGATTTAGAATAGAGTTAGATTAGATCTTTTTATTTTCTACATAGTAGTTTAGAAGAGCTTCAAATAAAGTCTCCTTCCAAGGAACAAAACCCCCTTAGTGGAAACCATTCCCACATACCGGTGAGGATTTCCATCCCAAAAGAGTATAGACCTAATTGGGGCCTTGATCGGGAAATTTCTCCATGTTCAATGCTATGATTTTTTGAGACATCAACATTTTGGCACTAGAAGGAGGGAAAACTGACATGTTGACCCTATGGAGTTAGTCATTTTAATGTTTTTTATTCTTAATGGTTCGTTCCCAAACTCCTATTTGGAGATTTGTTTCTGGATGAGTATCATGTACCACTCCATTAAAGACAGTTAAACTCTTGTCGAGAAATTAGTTTGATTGTGAGAGTGAAACTACTGCATCTGAACATGTCTTTCAATTTATTCAAAATTGTTTTTCTCATTATTTTCTTCACAAAGGTGTTATGCGCACATTATCAACTTGACTTCCAAAGGCATAGTTAAGAAGTGGTGTGAAACATTGTCGACTACATATATTCATTCATTGGAACAATTTATAGATGAGTTTCTATTTGCTTTTGAGAAACTTGACTATGATCAATTATGCAGTGAATTGGATGATCTTAAGATGAAACTAGACGAATCCTTAGAATATTTTTCTACAAGATTCATACATATTTTCTGCAAAATTCCTTTAAATGAAATGTCATCTATTAGTTAATGGTTTCAACATATTATTTCTCTTTTCGATGAACACGATCACTCAATCGTTAATCAATCTAAATCATGCAATGATACTCATTTACAGGTTGATTTAGATTTTCATGAAAATCCAAAGAATTTAGAAGTTGTAGGAGGTCAACATTGTTTGGTGACTTTTTTCACTTTGATTGATGTGAATCAAGAGGAACATGATATTTTACAAAACGTAAACGTGACCTCTCATAGTTCTTATCTGTTAGCATCTTCTTTAAACAAGTAGGAAAGTTTGAGTGGAGATGAAGAAAGTTGTCGCGTTTTAAAAAATACTACGAATACCTCAGGAATGAAAGGGACCAGATATAAAATTTATGTTCATAATATGGAATAATATTCTCATAGTTTGACTAAAGATATTCAAGAGAAATTTCTAGGAGAATCGAACATTGATTGTCCTATCGATTCCCTGTTAATATTAATTTTTGAATCTCCTCATGTTGAAAAGTCTTGTGATGTGCTCTCACCTTTATCTTGTTACTATGAACATTATTATGTTTTGGATAACGTTTTATGTTCAAATATTTCAGTAGATCATACCATGGATATAGATCAGTTAATTCGAAGAGAAGAGGTAAATACACAATACTCCAAATTGAAATCAGACATGAATATCATAATAGAAGAAAGGCTTCCTTTCAAAAAGGTTTCTTTTTCAAGAGATGATTTTCATTTTCTTTCATCTTCCACCTATTATTCTTTGTACCTTGATATGTTCGATGGTTTTGCTTCTCAAGTAATCCGTTCAAATCCTTTGGAATTTCATTATGCATGGCGATACTCTAATAATTTTTAAGATGATAATAATGTATGTTTACAAGATGAAAATAATACAACCTATTCCCAATAATCATTTGGTTTTATACCTTATCAATCTTCTACATGGGAAGAAGTAATTGTTTTAGAAAACATATTTCACAAAGTATGTTCTATTGATTCAACTACATATATGATTACTAGAGAGTCTTGTAACCAACTCGATGAGATTGAAATATTTAATGTAATAAATGATGTTAATGGTTGTCATCCTATTAACAAAAATTTATCTTATTCAATGAGGGATGATATCTCATACACATTATTTGATTCTTTTAACTCATTACAAGTTGGTTATTTGAATTACGAGTTCATGGAGATTTGTCAAGTAAATAAGACAATTTGGTTTCAATCAATTATTATCTCAGGTTCTCATGATCTTTCTACGATCTTTGAAATAAATCATGCCATGATTCTTCCACAAGATATTCCTCACAACATTTTTTCAAATGACCCTTATCTGTAGATTCCTTCCAATATTTTTACATTACTCATTGTATATATCATGATAAAGTAGAAGCTTGGTTAGAGGAATATTTTCGTGCAAAATTTCTTGTAAATAATAATGTTCTTATCGTGCACATGTTAGATATAAGTTTAGTTATGTTAAATTTATTTTCTTGTAGTTTATTATTAATCCAAATCCTATTATTAATTTTTGTTGTACATATGATTGCAGAATCTAACATACATGAATGGCTACATTGGAAGTTTGATTTCACGTACTTTTTAATAAATAAAGTAGTTTATAATAGATTAGAAATAGACTAAATATTTTAGTTTTGGTTTGTTTCTTTTACAATTATATTCTCTCTTTTGTTCAAAATAATGCAGTTATGAAGAGCTTGAGCTGCAAATGAACCGTCATTGGGAGACATTCAGGTTAATCATTTTATATCCTTTGGAATCTCATTATGCATGACCAAACTTTAATAAGTTATAAAGCAATAGGTCTATGTCAAGATAAATATGATTCATCATTAGGGTGCATTCAGGGAAGTTTACTTTAACTTCCTTCTCTCTTGGTTATTTATCATCTTTCTCATAATCATTTTCGTTAAACATTTCTTTTCAAGTCCCATGTTTGACTTTTGATTATCAGTCAATAATTGTAAAGACTTTGTTATGAAACATTTAGTTCAATCATTTTTCTAAGATTGTGAAGCAAGAATATCTGAACAGATCAAAACACGAAATAATTTGATCTTTGGTTACACATATATATTCATTCTTTTATTCTCTTTCGACGTGTAACTCGTGTTGAGTTTGATGTCATAATTGTACATTAGTTTAATTTACATGTTTGGGTTTGTCCAAAATTTTCTATTTTAGTTTCCTTTGTGTTATTTGATTTTAATAAAAAGACTTAATTTGCTAAACATCTCATATGTTGGTAAAATGAATTTGTATCTATCACAATTTTAAGGAAAGAACACATTTATATTCAAGGCATTAGAAGGATCTAATAGTGATTATAATTCAAACTTATTGTTCATTGTATCCCTCATAATTTGATTCCTCCATTTTTACCTGTGATATAGTTGTTTACACATTTTCCTTTGGTGAGATTTGGGTATATTAAGGACTTATCTTGATTCAAAACATTATTTTTTATGTTTAGGTTATTTTGATTAAATAAATATTTGAAATTTTTTAGATTTTTATTTTTCTTTTCCCACTCTTCCAAGTTTGTTTTATAGCTATTATTTTTCGATGGTAGATTTGGGATTTAAAGTTTTTCAAGTTTAATTTTTCTTTTGTCGGTTTGATTGAAAATTGTAAAGGGTTTATAATCCTCGACAAAGAAATGATAACATCTGGTTCATTCTTTAATGCCTGTCTAAACTGAATGCATTGCACCTAATCATTTATACAAAGTTCTATGACTTATAAGTAGAAATTCTAGATTTATGGTGGAACTCCTTTGTTAACATGAATTCATATTTATAACACTTGCACATTTAGACTTTAAGTTTCTTACAAGTTTCCTTTTATCTTCCCCATTCACATCACATTAAAAATCTTATACCTAAATGATTGGTGGAAGGAAGACCTTAAGCTTAACTTTGGAAATGAGTAGGCTTCCAAGAAAATCTAAATAACTCTTGTATAAAACCACTTACCTAAACACCTAATTGCACATGGAATACATATATACAAATCATTAAGGGTGTAACATAATAAAAGGGAAGTCGAAAACACTTTGCACTATGGGAAGTACAAGTAAACATGTTGAGGCTTTGGATGCTCGCTAGCAGTGGGGCCATACTTGTATGATACTAAGGCACCTTCGTCGGGGATATGGACACTCGTGGGAAGTGAATCAATGGCGGGTTAAAGAGATATGAGGAACACACATAGGCAATTGTTTACTCACCCAAAGTGAAGGCCCTAGGTCACGCCTTGAATCAATATTTATGGATTGAAAGCTAAGGAAAATTAATTTCATTATTTGGCTTGAAGAGGTAGTTTGTTAGTTAACCGGTGTCTTTGTTTAGTGTGAATATATTTTAAAATCATAAACATACGGTGGTACCCATAGTTAAGAAATCTATCTTCATAGTCTTTGAGCTTATTTTTAACATTTTGTGTGATTAAGTCTTTTAGATAATGTTAGATAGAGATAAATACTTCGCCCAGTATGTCACCATTTGTTGAGGCCTCAACAACTTTCCTTAAAATTTTATAAAAATAAAGGGGCCCCAATTTAAATTTTGGTAAATACTACTTTTCATTACCTTTGATTTTGCCATTTTTTTATTTGAAGAGGATGATTTGATAATTTCCTTTCTTAGATGATTGATTCTTTGCACATCTTACTATCAATTCTTTGTCTTTATTTCAAGAGATGAAGATTTGGTGTTTTGGCTTATCTGTGTCATTTGAATATTTTGGATCTTTAGTTGTTTAACAAGGTTTGCGTGTTTATTTCGAATTATTCAAATTTTTTTCGTCCCTCGATTTACTTAAATTAGATTATAGCCAAATTTTGATTCTCAATGCACAAACAAATTAGTTGAGCACTTTAACGGATTGAAATAATTTAATTATAAGTCAAATTTCAAAAAATTAAATAAGTGTCATAAAACAATAATGGTTAAAGAATGGAAAAAAGTTGGTGGTTTTGAATTGAATGACACATCACTTTTTTATGAGCCTTCATTTTTTTTGTTAAAAAGTAATTCCTTTTGTATCTCTGTGCTCTTTCGCAAGAAAAAAATAATTCAATCGAGATTTTCTCATATTTGAAATTGAACAAATGAATAAATTTTCCTTAAACTTTTATTAAAAAATAACATCATTGTTTAATTTGAACTTTTCTACTAGATGAAACAAATTGATTAAGGCTTACTTGTTTAGATTTAGTATGCATTTTAAGAGAATATATATAAAGGGTTAGAAAACATTTAAGAATTCCATCACTTTATGCAAGTTTTATTTGCTCTATTAATTATAATGTTAAATTTTGATGATAAAAAACCTTTACTTGAATGACATTAATAAGAAAATTGGTAAGAATCTTGATCTTCTTATGGGAATAATGGAATTTTAAAATAATAAAATTTTGAAAAAAGTTAAACCTAATAATTTTATATATGGAAACCTCAAAATTCACTTATGGAAATCCCAAATTTTACTTCACAAATCTTTATATTTTTCTTTTGATGTATTTTTCTGTGTTAATCCAGGGCCCATAGGCAATAAAGATGTCACACTGTTATATTGTCTCCATGCAACAAGGATGCAATGCAAACATTTCCATGAGTTTGTAGGTTTGAATTTCAACAATTGTGTGGAGATTGTGTGCTAAGTGATGGGATTGGTTCGATGAGTAGCACACAGGTATAAAGACAAGGGATCATATGGTTCTACTACATGGATTTTCTAAGATAGCTCCACCCATATGTTGTGAAGGAAAAGATGATAGAGGCAAGGCCATAAAGAAATCCACATGGATCATTGAACCTAATCATATCATTGCACGTAATCGCTAAGATGTATGCTAAAATGAAGGGTTTGATAGCAGAGAACAATGTCGCACTGTATTTGCACAATTTTTGCAGGGATTTCAAATCAAATGGAGATCTTTAGAAAATGTGAAGTAAATCTTTTGGATGCAGCAACATGGATACAAATCTATGCTTGATAACAACACATGGAAGAGTTTTTATAACCTCATCGTAACAAATGTTTAGTGTGCCATGCCTAGATCGCATGAGTGATTTTACCTTGTTATCGTTATGGAGAATCGAAAAGGAGTACCATGAAATTTATGGCTGAAATGAGAAATCGCGGCGACATATCTCATACAAATGGTCTAGGGTTTGCACCTGTACATAATCTAGGAAGTTCTATATTCTCCAACCTTATCAAACTTCCAACTTGCCTTCTCGGTCGATCCTGAAATGGTTCATGCAGATGTGGCATAAAAATCGCTGAGGAAACCCTAAAGGTCGCTGAGGAAACCCTGATCTCTCTTACAGTGAAGGGATATGCCACAAGTTCTCCAATGTATGCCATGATAAGTAAATGGTGTCGTGTTTTCCATGATAAATCATCATGTCAATCTGCTGCAAAATATGATATCACAGAGAAAAGATGTCATATTTTGCAGGAGATTGACATGATGAATTTATCATAAGGGTCTTGTTGAAATCTCGATAACGCAGTCCAATGGTAAAGAGGTGAACGTATTGAAATATAAACCCTAATTGGAAATCTGGAAACTTGAAAAAAAAATCCTTTTTACCACAAATGTACAAAGGAAACTATATCATATCTCTGAAAACAATGATTCAACTATCCAACCCGCGCGCAGAGTTGAGAAAACAACTTATTCTAAAATTACAGAACCCCATCAGAGATGAATCTATTGGCCAAGAGATTATGTTGAGAAGTTAACCTGAATTGCAAATAAGATTAGGTTTTGGATTAATAATTTAGAATTTCAGTTAAGAAAACTACAATAATAGCCCCATCTCACGATAATCAGAGATACGGGTCAGAATTTAACGTGATCTCCACAGGATTTTATTTCATTTTCTATCAAACTATAATTCCGGTAAGGTGGTGATAAGGAGGCCCAATGGTTAGCTTCATCAAGAGGATTTTATGCAACTGAATAGGGAAGGAGATATTTATTTTTGAACTAAGTTGCTATCAACTCACAATGAATCGTAATATATTTTCTCTATTAATGTTCTCATCAATTCTTAATAAATCTTAATATATTTTTTCTAGTAATGCCCCTCCCACCCACCAACTCACAATGTAATTTTATTTTTATTTGATTTTTTATTTTAGATTTTAATTTTATCTTAAATAGATTTATTTATTATATTTGGTCTAAAAATAATTTATTGTTTGGATTGTAGGTGAAATAGAAGATTTGAGGCCTAAGCTCAAGGAGAAGGAAAACAAACTCATATAGCTATAAAATAAGCATGAGTATAGAATTGAGAGGAGGGAAGAGGATGGTGGTGTGAAAGGATGTTGCACTATGGTGAAAATTTTGCAGAGAACTTGAATTCAATAGAAAACTTGTGCTATCACAATTTTCTTCTTGAAATATTTTGTATTATGAGTTAGAAATCGATAATTAAGCTTGTGCACTATTTTTGAATTTGGAGTAATTGATTGAAGGTTCTGAAGTCTTTTAATTGTATTTATTTTTGGTACTATTATCATTTTTTTATTATAATGAAATACATCCTACTCCTTTGACTTATTCTATTCTAGATATGTATGATTTTGTGTATTTTGCATTGTTGTTAATATATGTGAATTTATGCTTGTTTAAAATTAATGATATGCTATCTTTCATAGTTGGTAAGAATTTGTCATTCATTGAATTTGGGTATACATGTTCGTGCTTCTTAGTAACTATTTACTGAATAAATCATTGATATGTATTTTCCTTAATTRTTTCCTAGTTATGTGAATTGTTTTCATATCTTGAAGACTTACTTTTATTTCGTAGTTATGTGAATTGTTTTCATATCTTGAAGACTTACTTTTATTTCGTATTGATTTTTGTTTATCCTCCATGTTGAGGGTGAGTATGAATATTTTTCTTTTCTTGGTAACTATTTGTTGAGTTCACGCTAGCATGTGTTTTCTTTAAACGTTATTAAGTTATATAAACTATTTCTATAACTTGGTAGTGTATTCTTATCTCATGTTTAGTTTTTGTTATTCTTCTTGCTCCTTACTACCCACTTAGGATAGTGTATCTTTAGAATAGAGTTAGATTAGCTCTTTTTGTGCACTATTTTTGAGTTTGGAGTAACTGGTTGAAGGCTCTCAAGGCTTTTAATTGTATTCATTTTTGGTACTATTATCATTTTTTATTATAATGAAATACATCCTACTCCTTTGACTTATTCTATTCTAGATATGTATGATTTTGTGTATTTTGCATTGTTGTTAATATATGTGAATTTATGCTTGTTTAAAACTAATGATATGCTATCTTTCATAGTTGGTAAGAATTTGTCATTCATTGAATTTGGGTATACATGTTCGTGCTTCTTAGTAACTATTTATTGAATAAATCATTGATATGTATTTTCCTTAATTGTTTCCTAGTTATGTGAATTGTTTTCATATCTTGAAGACTTACTTTTATCTCTTATTGATTTTTGTTTATCCTCCATGTTGAGGGTGAGTATGAATATTTTTCTTTTCTTGGTAACTATTTGTTGAGTTTACGCTAGCATGTGTTTTCTTTAAACGTTATTAAGTTATATAAACTATTTCTATAGCTTGGTAGTGTATTCTTATCTCATGTTTAGTTTTTTTTATTCTTCTTGCTCCTTACTACCCACTTAGGATAGTGTATCTTTAGAATAGAGTTAGATTAGCTCTTTTTGTTTTCTACATAGTAGCTTAGAAGAGCTTCAAAGAAAGTATCATTTCAAGGAAAAAATCCCCCTTAGTGGCAGCCGATCCCACATACCACTGAGGATTTCCATCCCAAAGGAGTATAGGCCTAATTGAGGCCTTTGATCAACTAATTTATCCATGTTGACTGCCAGGAAGTTTTCTAGGCATCAATACGTAGGGACTTGCATCGCAAAGCCAATTTCCAAAATACCAAAGATTTTGGTTCATGTAATCCCTTATAATTCAATACAAATCAAAGTATATATTGATTCAAAATGGACACATTAGAGCTTGAAATCATGAAATAGATTCATTTTCTAATTTTCCTACACATTAATAAAAACAATTGTATTCATGCAAGAATATTGTGCTCTCTTCTATACATCAAGGACAAAATTTGCATCTCGATGAAAATTTAGTATGATCCATACTTTCCCTCACAAAGTCCTGAATGCCAATCATGGGTAAAAATTGCAGCCATTGCACTATCAATTATATAACATGTTTCAAGTGTTCAAATATAGATCTAGAACATACTAAAAATTATGCAGAGGAAAGTAGATATACATTTAGAGTGTCATTGTTATACCATAACCCTTGAAATATTTTCTAGGTATACATTCTTCCATAATATTTTGTAGCATATCCTCAAGTAGTGATTACCTCCAATGGGTGCACATGTAAATGAACTGCATGGAATCACTCCAAAGTACTCCAAAATATTTCCATGAATACTAATCCCCTCCTAATTTGTGCTTGTTGATATTCAATTGCAATGCACCCTTTGTACTAAATGCTCAAGAACAACTAGATGTGGGTATGGGATACCCAAATCATTTGTAGAAATTCAATCCATGGAACTGCATGTGGAGTTGTAGCAAATCACATGCATTGTGAGGATCAAACTCGAGACCAACTACATGTGGATATGACTCCTTCACCAAAATGCTAGATTGGGGCATTCAAGATAGGCACTTCATCCAAAATGTATTGATTTTTTGTTTTTAACACCTAATACCCAGTGATTATGATGCATAACTGCACTTGAATGTTTATGTGAATATGTAATATCATAATAGCCAACATGCCTCATTCTATCCAAATCCCATATTTAAGCCTGCAATTGTAACAATTTTTTAGGTAAAGGGATCATGTTATCAATGCAAGTTATTAATTTATCCAACTAGAATTTATATGTATGTGAGTAACCAACATATATGCATGTTTAATATATCCCCAATAAACCAATTGAGTATGAACACCATTAGCAACAACTACAATTCTCAGGGTCTCCATTGGGAGTAATAACTCAAGCTCTTAGCCTAATAATTCAAAATACATGTATATGTATGGCCTTCTTTGAAGAATCAATATGAACTTGAATGGCATGCATTTTAAACAATGAGCCAACAAGAATTACATTTTTTCTTACACAACAACTATAACATGATATTTAACCTATGCAACCCCCAAGCTACACAAAAGTGGTTTCATTTCCTATAAAGAGATATTGACCAACAAAAAATTGTATTCCCTTTTTTCACTATTTGGCAAGCACATCATAAGTCACAATGAGATATTGAGTTTAAAAGTGCTAAACATATCCCATACACAATGGTATCTCTTGAAATCTCATTTTTTAACTAAATGTTGCCATCTCATTGGTTACTTAGTTGCACTTAAATATCATTGAAAAGGTTCTTCAATACATAAATCTATCATAACTTTGGTGACAACAATAATTCTCTAAAAATATACCCTACTCTGCAAATCATACCACTAAAAACTAGTACTTCTAATTTTTTCTAATTTCTTCCAATTGCATCCATCATACAATGTGAAACAACATGATGTATCAATGGTATGTCATTGCTATTCACATTTAGTTTTTGGGTCTAATTGGAATAGGACTTGTATAAGATTTGTCTCGATGACCTATTGATTTGAAGACATCATTCCTACTGGGCTATATGCCAAACAATAGGTACAATGACATTATTTTAATGTAATGGATGTCCTTTTGCAGTATTTCTTATATCAACTATTAAGAGGGCTTAAGTACATACATTTAGCAAATATTCTACATAGAGATTTAAATCCCAACAATTTGCTTCTAAATGCAAACCATGACCTAAAAATATGTGATTTTGGGCTTGCATTGACTACTTCATAAATAGACTTTATGATAGAGTATGTTGTTACACGCTAGTATCATGCACCAAAAATACTATTGAATTGTTCCAAGTATACAACATCCATTGATATATTGTAAATGGGTTTCATTTTTATGGAGATACTAAAGTGGGAACCCTTGTGTTAAAATTTTGGTATTCTCTTTTAGCCATAGACAATGTCACATCATTGTCACCCAACCATAGGCATTCACTATGCCACCCTTGAGCACACTAACCTTTTCTTATATAGAATGATTCTGACAAGTCCACACTAGAACCAACATATAAACCCTAACCAAAAACACCATTGTTGCAACAACATCACAATACCAAGAGAATGTACCTCTACTAATAGAAGTGTACCTTTACCAAGAGAAGCACACAAGAGATACTAGAAAGACTGAGATTACACCATGAAAACCGTTGCACCACCCTCCTCAGATTTGTGCCTCCTGTTGTTCCAGAGTCTGTACTTAAGTCTTGGAAGTACAGTGTCTAGGCATCTGAAAGTGAGTGAGGGATAAAGATGGAAGAAAAGTCAACCTTCAGCAAGAGAATCTAGGGATGATTTATGGGTTGGCGTTGTCTAGCTTCCAACTGTTCTTGGATGTTTATATATTGTGCAATCGCTGCCCATGAACGTTCGAGTTCAACCCGGGTAGTGGTTGTTTTAAGAATAGTATAAAAAAGATTTAAGGAAATATGTGTTTGGTCTAATAGTCTGGGTTCAATATTAGGTTGTCTTGTTACAGGGACAGTCATGGAGGAACAAAATGATAAGAAAATCTCAGGGGAAATTTAGGTGTTGTCTCAATTTCGATCATATAAAAGAGAGTTTACGGTTCCAGGAGTGAAAATAGGGTGCAAACCAAAGGCCCTTTCCCGTAACTGAGTTATATTTTAATAAACATGTATGAGGTGGGAGAAAACATTAAGTTTTCTATCATGTAAGGCTCTTATCAAGGGAGAATCTCACTTATAAACAGAAGAATAAGAATGTAAAGAAATAACCCGATGAAGCATAAAATATATATAGAATTCTAAAGTGTTGACTGGTCTTATACCTGCTGATAGCTGGTACAGAGGAAAACAATGAACAATATAGAAAACCAGAATTCATTCACTATAGTAGAGGTTGTACTAAATTATATCGAAGCATTCATCAGATACGAATATGAAATGAAATGAAAAAATGAGATACAAGGAAACAAACTCATAACACAGTCGTGACGGAATTGAGAATCTTCGGATTTGCTTTATATTAACTCTCAAGAAAGAAAACCTCTATTACAATCGACACAAAAAGGTCCGGCCTTTTTTCTTTCTTTCTATGGTATATTTACACAGTTTAACATAAGATGGAATCTCAATCGTTACAAGATTTTCAGTTACAATAAGAAGGAGAAAAATCGCTCCATTTCTTCATCTCTGTCTTTATTTGGTACCAGAAGCTTGTCCTCTCACATGCTCGGTACAAGTGACACATCTTTCCACCAGCCGAGATATCAACCTTGACGGTTCCGCTTGACAGTTGGCCTCAAAAGAGTAACAATCTCCGACTAATTGCGGTAACCTTTCTTCCATCTGTCGGTCTATGATGTCAATAGCGCATAATTGGACACTGGGTTTAATCATACATCTATCTATTTGAACTATGTCTGCCATAGTTACTTGTGAGATTTCAGCCGAATCTCTTTCTTCTTTTTTGTTTATATCAAGAGAGATTTTCGCTATAATCATTTGACTCAATGTCTCAGCACTGCCTTCACTATCAATACCTAACATATTACCATCTATAGAGCCAAAAGCCTCTTCAAAGGATTTCATTACCTTCTTGGCTTGTAGTTTACCTTCTGATATATTGTGCTCCCACTCTTTCAATAAAATATTTCCTCTGGTCTGCTCCGAAATGGAAAACCTAGGAGTACTTCCTGATTCCCTGTTGTTTGTAGCTATCACAGCCTCTTGAAAAGCGACCTGAGCTGCTCCAACTTCTCTTTCTCTAACAGATAAATTTTCCAATACTTCATCAACGAGTAAGCAGTTGTCCTGAATTATCTCTACCTTGGTGAGTAAATTTCACTGGGTTGCAGAAACCCTGCTCCGAATCTCCATCGCCTGGGACTGGAACATCCCGATATCTATAACTTTACTTTCGACGATTTTCACTCTAGCCTGTAGTTGTTCAATCAAGTCCTTTTGCTGGCCCACTTGTATCTGACCGTTCTAAACTACCATCTCTGCTTGTTTGAGCCTAGTTTTGAGCAGCTCTATCTCGCTTTTATTGGCCAGCCTTTCTTGTTCTATTCCTGCACTCACCTGGTCCTTGGCAGCCTCCTCTGCCATGGCTAGTCTAGCTTCTAAGGTTTTGATGAGGCGATTCTTTCGCTTTAGCTGATTTTTCAAAACCTTGATTGAAAATTGGTTTGTTGTGGCATATACCCCTAAGGTCCCAGCTATCTCTGTAGCAAACTGTTCATTCTTCTTGTCTTTCCCATCAGTCAACACTTTGTACTTCTTGGATGTTGATCCCCCTTCCTGATAGAATTCTCTTTTTACCACAGCCTTTCTCTTCTTATCAAAGAAGAACTCATTTGGAGGGATCTCTTCCACTCTTATAGCAATTCTTCATTTAAAATGCACCCTGCGTCTATGTTTCCCTGAGTTGAATGCAAGGGAGTAATGGATGCGATGGGATCTCTGATTTTCTTAGCTAGTTACCTCGGAGTAGTAACCGAAGTCTGCTTTTTTGGCGGGTCGGGAGTCTTTATTTTTGTTTTCTGACTCCTAGTTTGCTCTTCCCCGTCCTGGTGTTTTTCTTGGCTGGGTGTCATATCTTTGCAGCCTTTGAATTCTTTTTGTTTCACCTCCACTGTACTCAGATTCTCACCCCGCAATACTACGGGAAGACAACTGCGTCAATGTTCTTGGAATTTTAGAACATCGACCCTCTCTTCAGGTGTCAGGGTTTGTATCCGAGCCAAAATCTTGGCATAAGATCTTGCGCCTCGGAAAATGTCATCCGAGGGTGAATTTTCGTGTTCGAACCTTTTGAGTCCGCAACTGGCCAAATGATTACTTACGACCCTTTGCAGATCATGCTTCTTGAATTCAATAAGAACCAATTTTAGGTCTTCCAGGGCTACTGCCTCAACTTTAGCATGCCCAAAATCTAACAAAGAATACGAATTTAAATGAACAGGAAAAGGTGGCCATACCTTCTTTGAATATCCCTTAAGCTCCTTGCTTATGCCACCGATTACGGTTTTCCTATCAACCTCATGACAAGCCATCTTGTCAGGTATAAATAATGGTAATTCATGCGGGGGAACAAAAGCCCCGAAAACTCTGAGATATGAGAATTCTACTTCTACATACTAGTCGGCTATACTGCTCAAATTCATCACTATACTGTCCAAGATTCTGGGTGGCGGGTGGCCGAAAATAGTGACATGTAGCGGTACCATTACCCAGTTAAAGATTTTATACATGAAATCTGTCGCTTTGTTTTCCCACAATTTTGAATGGTAGACGTGGATGGGCTTGGCCTCTAATGGAGTCCAACTCCAGCTCATTAAGGGAAAGGGTGTCAGAAAACACACGACGTCCATAATGTATGCAGACATAAAGAATGAAGCAATCTTTCTACTCTCCTTCTACGCACGATACTCTGTAACTCGACTGATCAAGCTATCAGACAACATTTTTGTCCAGTCGAAGGAACAACCTTCGGTGACTTGATGTATTAGAGGCACCCATTGAAGAAAGAAATGTGTGTGTCCTCTCTCTCATTTAATATGCAGGTCATCATAGCTATATATTTGAACTGTGGTTCCAAGGAAGCTATTGAATATATACCATTACTGTCTGCCCTGAACTTCGCAGGGTGTGAAACCTAATCTCTGATTAAAATGGACATAGTCTTGTCATATTGCACACATTCCTTCTGTTTGAAGTTCTCCAAGAATTCAGCATTGTATGTAAGGTCTGACACAGTAGGAAACTTGTACATAGCCTGTAGTTGTTCAGGTCTGAAAGTCCCTATGGTGACATTCTATTCATTGATGATGGTTCTGGTTGGTATGTCCACATGGTCTAATGCCCACCGGACCATATCATAGTAAGGGAGCATTTGTGGCCTAGCCTCTACTTTATGCATTCCAGATTGGACAACGATCTTATATTTTATGGTCAGGTCATCTTTTTCATTGTCATTGGAATCATCAGAATAATCTACTAATTCGGCCTGTAGAACATCAGAAACAAACGACCAGGTCCGAACAAAGTCGACACTTCGAGGTGAAGTATCAGCGACATTGTCTTAACCTTGTCCCGAAACCTCAACGTTGGCTTTAGACGCTTTTCACGGGGCCATGGCGGGGGATCCTGCTTTAGCTCTTCTATGGTAAAAATATGTATACATACAGAAATTAGTTCGTTGAGAAAATTTTGCTCTGCGTAATATAGAAATGAATTTGTGATAACAAGTAACAACTCTATATATTCAACCATTTAAAACTCGGTACCTTTCAAAAACAAAACGGTCAAATCATGTTTAAATATAAATTTAACAATAAAAACACAATCCTTACTTGTCGATTCGCCTTGTTTCTAATTAATGCCATAAATTTTGGCAGTTTGAAATGTCAGTTGGCGTAAGGAAAAATTAAGACTGCCTCGTAGACTGTGCATGCTCCATTTCTTGAGGAAGAGATTTAACCATATGGAGATATAAGATTACTTTGCACATTTGAATTTAGAAACACATGAAGCTTCTTTTCCCATCATTTTACTTAGTTTTGAATTTAATTTTTAGTTTTATTTCCAGTTTATTTTTGTTTTTAATTTTATCTTAAATAGATTTATTTATTATATTTGGTCTAAAAATAATTTATTGTTTGGATTGTAGGTGAAATAGAAGATTTTAAGCCTAAGATCAAGGAGAAGGAAAACAAATTCATATAGTTATAAAAGAAGCATGAATATAGAATTGAGAGGAGCGAAGAGGACGTCCCGGTGTGAAAGGATGTTGCACTATGGTGAAAATTTTGTAGAGAACTTGAATTTAATAGAAAACTTGTGCTATCAAAGTTTTTTTCTTGAAATCTTTTGTATTATGAGTTAGAAATAGATAATTAAGCTTGTGCACTATTGTCGAGTTTGGAGTACCTGGTTCAAGGCTATGAAGTCTTTTAATTGTATTCATTTTTGGTACTATTATCATTTTTTATTATAACGAAATACGTCCTTCTCCTTTGACTTATTCTATTCCAGATATGTATGATTTTGTGTATTTTTCATTGTTGTTAATATATGTGAATTTATACTTGTTTAAAACTAATGATAAGCTGTCTTTCATAGTTGGTAAGAATTTGTCATTCATTGAATTTGGGTATACATGTTTGTGTTTCTTAGTAACTATTTATTGAATAAATCATTGATATGTATTTTCCTTAATCTTGTATTCAATTTTTCTTTATCCTCCATGTCTAGCGTGAGTATGCATATTTGTCTTTTCTTAGTAACTATTTGTTGAGTTCATGCTCGCATGTGTTTGCTTTAAATGTTATTAAGTTATATAAACTATTTCTATAGCTTGGTAGTGTATTCTTATCTCATGTTTAGTTTATGTTGTTCTTTTTGCTTTTTACTGGGACACTATGAACTACTTTTTTATCCTAGTTAGGATAGTGTATCTTTGGAATAGAGTTAGATTAGATCTTTTTTTTTTCTACATAGTAGCTTAGAAGAGCTTCAAATAAAGTATCATTTCAAGGAGAAAATCGCCCTTAGTGGAAACTATGCCCACATACCAATGAGGATTTCCATCCCAAAGGAGTATAGGCCTAATTGGGGCCTTTATCGAGTAATTTATCCATGTTGATTGCCATGAATTTTTCTAGGCATTAACACCTAGGGACTTGCATCGCAAAGCCAATTTTGAAAATACCAAAGCTTTTGGTTCATGTAATCCCTTATAATTTAATACAAATCAAAGTATATATTGATTCAAAATGGACACATTAGAGCTTGAAATCATGAAATAGATTCATTTTCTAATTTTCCTACACATTAATAAAAATACTAAAACTTATGCAAAGGAGGAAAGTAAATATACATTTAGAGTGTCATTGTTATACCATGACCCTTGAAATATTTTCTAGGTATACATTCTTCCATAATATTTTGTAGCATATCCTCAAGTAGTGATTACCTCCAATAGGTGTACATGTAAATGAACTTCATGGAATCACTCCAGAGTGCTCCAAAAGATTTCCATGAATACCTATCCCCTCCTAATTTGTGCTTGTTGATATTGGATTGTAATGCACCCTTTGTACTAAATACCCAAGAACAACTAGATGTGGGTATGGGATACCCACATCATTGGTAGAAATGCAATCCATGGAACTGCATGTGGAGTTGTAGAAAATCAAATGCATTGTGGGGATCAAACTTGAGACCAACTACATGTGGATATGAATCCTTCACCAAAATGCTAGGTTGGGGCATTCAAGATAGGTACTTCATCCAAAATGTATTGATTTTTTGTTATTAACACCTAATACCCAATGATTATGATGCATAACTGCACTTGAATGTTTATGTGAATATGTAATATCATAATAGCTAACATGACTCATTCTATCCAAATCCCATATTTAAGCCTGCAATTGTAACATTTTTTTAGGTAAAGGGATCATGTTATCAATGTAAGTTATTAATTTATCCAAATAGAATTTATATGTATGTGAGTAACCAACAAATATGCATGTTTAAACTATCCCTAATAAGCCAATTGAGTATGAACACCATTAGCAACAACTACAATTCTCAGGGTCTCCATTGGGAGTAATAACTCAAGCTCTTAGCCTAATAATGAAAAATACATGTATATGTATGGCCTTCTTTGAAGAATCAATATGAACTTGAATGGCATGCATTTTAAACAGTGAATCAACAAGAATTACATTGTTTTTTGATGCAACACCCCTACCTTAGCAGGGTCTGCATGACCTCCTGATCTTTGGATCTTTCTATTTCCTTGAGCCAAAACAGCTCCTTAGTTCCCACTAGAATCTTCAATGCATAGAATACCATAGGTCCTTCTTAGAAGTTACGTCTGCATGAACAAGCACTAGGCTCGAACTCCTACTCCATGTGACCACTGACTTAACCCGAAAAGGTGTTTCGAATTTCATGAATTCGCGATTTCTATTGAGTCCCCCTCACTCCTTCGATTCCCAAAACCCCGAAATGGGTTAACGGGTCCACTAGATCCTCCTTTATGCCTCAACCATATGACCTTCGATCAAATCCCGGGGTCCACCTTTGTGCGCATCGGGATTGCACTACTTACGAGTTCACGATGCTACTCCTTTCCTTTACCCAAAGTCCAAACTCATGAATCATTTGCTATGGATCAACGGTCCTGATTCTTCCCCGATTTGACAACCCAGATTGTGTTGGATTTGGTGTGTCGGGGATTCTCGATAACAACTTCCTCCACACTTCCAATTTCTGAAATGTTGAAACTCAAAGCACCAAATCAATGACTCTCATTGATTCATATTTAACAATTGCTATCCATCCTGAGCTTGCAAGTGTTGAAAGGAACTCGGTATTAATCTCCTCGCTGATCCACTGGATCCAACGGTCCATGGAAAATCGATGTTTCTCCCTATGAGAATATCAACCGTCCATTCAAGTTCTCAAAGACTCTTGGCCAAATAATTTGGCATCCTTCCTCTTGAGCTTGGTTCTGTGAGGTAACTACGACCCTCGTTCTTCCTTTCAACTTTCCAAGACTCTATCCCTATGGAACTTGATGGTGGCTGCAAACTCAAGGATTCTAAGGGATTCTTGCACACACTCCTTGCGACCTTCACGATAATCTATGATTATCTGAAATCCAACTCTGTGCACTCCTTATGGCCTTCATGATACTCTTTGATTATCTAAAATCCAACTCTGCACACTCCTTACGATAACATTCTTCACCCACTCACTTGGTTGGATAGGGTTAAGACTTCAATGGCATGCACACACCTTGCACGGATTTGTGCTATACTTTCACCTCTGCTGGTATGAGAACAACGATATCCCTCCTGAGATTTCTGAGATAAAACTCAGAATCTTGTCAACGCACTCCTTGCGGACCTCCACTGCACTCCTTGCAGGAATTCTCAGGAAGAGAAACAATTGAAACTCATACTCTCCCTCTCATAGATTTCATACATTCAACATGAAATCATACACACAAAATATTGAAACAAATGCATGATAGAGCATATAAGAAAACTGTAAACATACCATTCAATAGATGTAAACAGTATTCATAACAACACCATTAAATTGAGTCAAAACATTCTTATATTAACTCAAGTGCTTCTGTACATGGGTTCTATAGCAACAATTATCTACTTATACAACTTCTACAGTCTCTGTTCTTCTTCCCTCTCCTATTCTCTCCAGCTTCTACTCTTACAATTGAGAATCATTGATACAATACATATACTAGGGATATTTCTTGAGTTTTCCCTCCTACAACCTCAAGCTATCTTATCGAATTAAAGCCTACATCTACTTTACATTGATTACATTAATTGTCTACAACCGACAGATGAGACAAATCTCTCAAGATCTGTGTTCCAATCCCCAAAACATTTAAGATCACCTATGTCTCTCCAGATATTACATTAATGTGCCATCCTTTTGAAATTCAAAAATATCTTCAAAATGTGTGTTGGTGTGTATCCAATTGTCCTCTACTTTGCTTGCTTGCGATGCTCCTGCATCATTTTTACACAAAAGATATAACATGACATTTAAGCTATGCAACCCCCAAGATAGACAAAAGTGGTTTCATTTCCTATAAAGAGATATTGACCAACAAAAAATGGTATTCCCTTTTTTCACTATTTGGAAAGCACATCACAAGTCACAATGATATATTGAGTTTAAAAGTGATAAACATATCCCATACACAATGGTATCTCTTGACATCTCAATTTTTACCTAAAAGTTTCCATCTCATAGGTTACTTAGTTGCACTTAAATATCATTGAAAAGGTTCTTCAATACATGAATCTATCATAGCTTTGGTGACAACAATAATTCTCTAAAAATATACCTTACTTTGCAAATCATACCACTAAAAACTAGTACTTCTAATTTCTTCCAATTGCATCCATCATACAATGTGAAACAACACGATGTATCAATGGTTTTTCATTTCTATTCACATTTAGTTTCTAGTTCTAATTGGAATATGAATTATATAAGATTCGTCTCGGTGACCTGTTTATTTGAAGTCATCATTCCTACTGGGATATATGCCAAACTATAGGCATAATGACAATATTTTAATGTAATGGATGTTCTTTTGTAGTATTTCTTATATCAACTATTGAGAGGGATTAAGTACATATATTTAGAAAATATTCTACATAGAGATTTAAATCCCAAAAATTTTCTTCTAAATTCAAACCATGACCTAAAAATATGTGATTTTGGGCTTGCACCGACTACTTCAGAAATAGACTTTATGATAGAGTATGTTGCTACACGTTGGTATCATGCACCAGAACTACTATTGAATTGTTCCAAGTATACAACATCCATTGATATATTGTAAATGGGTTTCATTTTTATGGAGATACTAAAGTGGGAACCCTTTT